>JPKC01000034.1:0-46391 GCA_000750925.1 Pseudogymnoascus sp. VKM F-4518 (FW-2643) | reverse complement strand
GAAGGAGTTGACGCAGGGCTTGGCTGCTGGTGTGGTGACGCGTTCTAGGAATGATGTTAAAAACGCGAGTCGAAAGGCCTACAAAGGGTTGTTTACCTTTCCCCTCCTCTCTACACGCTCTTTCCTCAGCTTTTCCATTTTTTCCTTCGCCCTCGCTGAAACATTACTCGGTTTGGCGCCTGCCGAGGCAATCTTGACATCATCCGTTCGCGACGATCTGACTTTCGCCGAAGCTTTTTTAGGCCGTTTCGAGACTCTTTCCGGGCCGTTACCATATAATGGAGGTGGATTTATTACTTCATCTCTGTAGAGATATGTGTTTGTTTTATCGTTCCATCCGCACACCAAGCGCAGGACATCTTTTGACTCAGAGCTTGGCGGTTCAGCAGTGGGAACCTCGGAATCTGGCTGAGAGGGCTGTGCCATGTTGACAGAGGGCAGCCCGCTCAGTTTACTGACGAGGCTTGAGGAAACCCAGGAGTGACTTTCTTTAATGATAGTCCCGTGACTGCCTGTCCTGGTGATGGTAGAGATGCACAACCTATGCAGGAGACGCGAAGAACTCGCAGACAACGCGATAGTGGATAAAATATTAAGGTGAGTGAAATCGGCACGATTTTGTATGAAATGTTTGATGGATCTTGATGTGTAAAGTGAAAGGGACAGGAGATGATTGATGGCTGATGGAAAATGTGATCACCCTGAAATCCCGTGTAATACACGTAAGTTGCTGCGCTTGTTGTTCCGCGGCCGTGCCGCGCTTAAGATTTTGTCAACCAAGGCACAACCAAGACGTGTTTCTTTGAGAACGAAGCAAGGGGTAAATAAAACAATCACCCGCGCACTTCATCAAAGACACTCTGATATCACTTATCATAAAAGCGATGAATCGGAATAAATCCGGCAGCCAGGACTTACTATTCATTTCCGCGTTAGGTGTTGTAAATTCGTACCAGTCACGTGATTCGGATCCATCTTTTTGACATTTCTCACACTGAGAAGATGATGAATAGAGCAGAATGGAACAGAAGCCTTTTGGCGAGTCTTCGAGAAGATCAGATAACTCTTGCTTTGCACTATGTTTGGCCACTTTGGTCAAGTGATTTTTAAGCTCGGATCTCCATTGCTGATCCAGAGATTAAAAGCGTGGCTTGCCAAGAGCTGTGCCGCTGTCTGACATGGAGATTCAGGCCGGCACGATGGCTGTGGTGATTATCAAGATGTGGCTGGCGGGTTATCGCGAAATCCCATGATCGATATGTAAGCATCAACTTGTCAAGTGAGTTCGGCCCCTATGAGCGAGAGCGTGAAGGGGAAGCAAATCATGGCTGTATTACAAGTGGTCGACGGGGGAACACCAATGTCGATGGCATTGAACCGCAAACCTCCATTGTTCATTGTTCGGGCAGTCACTCTATTGCCATCTTTATCCCTTGAATCATCCTATATTCTAACTCATGCGGCAGATCTCCGTGCACATCGATGCCCCAGAATAAACAGAACTAAGCCGGGAGAATGGCGGGAGAAATCACGGGGAAAGTAGAAGAGAAAGACTGCGAGATTAGCGTGATGGAAAATCTTCATCTTTCTGTGTTGTTCTAGAGAGTGGCCTGCGAGACCTGCATCGCCGACACGTGCATGAGGAGGACAGACTCGAGGGGAAGTCAGTCGAGTCGGTACATGTGCCTCCGGTCTTTTTATTGGAGCTTCCAACTTTCTTGCTTTCTGGATCTCTAGTTTGCGCATGGCATTCATTCGGTGCATTGAGCAGCGGAGGCACGAGGACGCGTACGGCTCGAGTACAGTACAGCACAGCACAGCAGATACAGCAAACGTGAAACTGAAGCTCTCTCTTCGGCCTTCGTTGCTTACCTCCTTTCTCCCTCCTTTCTTCCTCCTTATATCGCTCTTGATCCTTCGTCTCCACTGAGGCTCAACGCCAGACATGCTAACGTATCACGTTACTCTAGTGTCTAGAGTAGCGGAGGCTGGAGATGGATACAGATATGGATACGGATACTCTATACGGACTACGAGAAGAGCATTCGCAGTGTGGCATGTGGCAGAGTCCTCCAAAGAGAATGGAGCAGATAGAGCAGAAGAATACGCACCAGACATGGAGTTGAGTTCTCAAGAGTACGGATAATACGGAGTACATTGTTTACCTTATCCAACACACGCTAAATGTAAGTACCTCGCTTGGCTTTCCTTACTAGCCCCTTTTACCCTGTCAGCTTTCGGGCGCCGATTGTCTCCGTCTTGGGAAAATACCGGCCTTGGACTGCCGGAGTGACGGACCGCACGCTTAAATGTTCCTTAATCTGACCCTCGTTGCTCGGTTTTTCCACCTTTACGCTTTTACCCCCCCTTAATAAACTCTTCCAGCGTTGTCGCTGCTTAACCATCTCACTGCATGACGGGGAGCGAATCGCTGCCGCCATAGCCGCCGATCTCTACTCGATCTCTACCGAGTGTGTCCACTACAATCAATCCAATGCAACCTACTGTAGGGGTGGTGCCCATCGAGAGACGCGTCAGTAGCAGGTACAGTATGGGGCATAACCGGATTAATTGGACCCCGCCAACCGCCAACAAAGATGCATCCTGGCTAACACTCGCCCAGGAGAAACCTTGTTCCTACGAAGTCTGGGGCGCAGATTCCCCTTAGATAATTCCGGCTTCCTTTCTTCCTTGTTCCGTGATAATCCTTCGTCCTCCTTGATCCTTCTTAGCCCTTCCCAGTTGCTGTCTCTTTCCCACTCAAATGCGGGGTGTCGCAGTCTTCTCGAAAGCTTCCCTGTGCATTTTTTTATACGCATAGTCATGTTCTCACGCTCCTCCGTCTGGCCGCGTCGCCTTCCATATGCTGTAGCTACCATTGAAGTCGAAACAGACCTGCCGAACCGTCCATAATGCAGCCCTGCCAGCCACTGACGGACTGCCAGAGAGGAGGCGCACCACTGCCGGATTAACGTGGATGCGGTCTATGCGGTGAGAGTGGGGTTAGACAACACCATCAGCCAGTGGCGGCCAAGATAAACATTTATCCCGTCCCCCAGGTTTGGTCAAGGTTCTTTGACAGGCATTCCCCGCACGGCTGAAGGTTGGTGGCGCTGTGTCACTGAGGGTAGGCATCTGCTGACTTCAAACCTCCCCAACTTCAATTGGGAATGCATGGCTGGCCATGCCTTGAGTCCAGTCGGAGTCGATGGAGCCCTACGAGAATTCTGCCTCTTCTCTCGGAACTCGGTCGGCAGAGGAGAACCGATCTCAGATTTGGGTGCATCCCCAAATCTCCCCCTAGAGCCTCACAATAAACTCATATCCTCAACTCCAGGCACCGTAGTTTTGTCTCAATGGTACTATGCTCTATGACCTCGCTCCTCTAGTGGTCTTATTAATGGGAGACATTAACCACGGACAATGAGCCGCCGCACCGCATTCTCCGTCTTATTCTGGTAACGACTATACCAAGGAGTGGGTACTCCACCTGTGGAATACCTGTGGTTTATACTTCCATGCAGGTACTAAAGATCTTGGTTCTCTGATACTGGTTAGCATAGCCCAGACGGGCACCAAAGCGGCGCCAACATGGCAACCCTCCTTGGCCAGCGCGGGGTCTTCAACGAATCCGAGCTATTAATCCGAAGCGCCCCATTCTCAATCTACGCGTTTCGCACATCTTGACCTGTTTTTGGATGAAGCCCTCTAACGTCGCGCCTGCATCCTTGCCATGCACCTCTTTCTTCCATACTCCGGCAGAAGCTTTTGTGGACTTCTAGTCTCCGAAACAGAACCTTCCATCCACCTTGATAGGCCACTATGCAGCCAAGAGCAAGGATGACGGACCGTATACCACAATTAACTTCGAGGAGATTGAGGGGCAAGAGAGGTTTAGATGTCTCATGATGAACTTTAGATTGCTAACGAAGCTGGGGAATATGCCCATCATCTTTCAGGCATTATGCATCAGGTAAAATAGTGACGATCTATCTACCAACCCTGCGGCGTTCACGGCCCTGATGCCCACGTCCAAGTCTCTGTCCAAGGTCAACTCGCTACCAGCTGAAGATCGAGAGATATAAAGAGAAGAGGATTTCCCACAATATTCCAATCATCACCTCACTCCACAACAACAACTCCACAGCCATCTTTCAAAATGATCAACAAGCTTGCCCTCGCTACCTTCACCCTTCTGGCCGCTGTCAGCGGCCAGCAAGTTGGTACTCTCGAAGTCGAGACTCACCCTTCCATGTCTATGCAGACTTGCACCAGCGGAGGAGCTTGCACCAAGAAGGACACCAAGGTCGTTCTTGATTCCAACTGGAGATGGCTGCACACAACCGACGGCTACGACAACTGCTACACCGGCAACGAATGGGACACAACCCTCTGCCCAGACGGAGTGACTTGCGCCACCAACTGCGCTCTTGACGGTGCCGATTACGAGGGTGTTTACGGTATCAAGGCTGCTGATGATTCGCTGACCCTCACTTTCGTCACCGGTGCCAACATTGGATCGCGTGTCTACCTTTTGGCAGACGACAGCACCTACCAGGGCTTCAACCTGAAGAACAACGAGTTCACCTTTGATGTTGACATGTCCAACCTCCCCTGCGGACTCAACGGTGCCCTCTACTTCTCCCAGATGGAGCTTGACGGTGGATTGGCCAACAACGCTGGCAACAAGGCTGGTGCCGCTTACGGAACCGGATACTGCGATGCTCAGTGCCCCCACGACATGAAGTTCATCAACGGCGAGGTAAGAGACGCAGAACCCAGACTCCCCTTGATTCTCTGACTAACAAATTTCTCTTAGGCCAACGTTGAGGGCTGGACCCCATCTGACAGCGACATCAACGCTGGCAGCGGAAAGTACGGAACTTGCTGCACGGAGATGGACATCTGGGAGGCTAACCAGGCTGCGTCTGCCTACACCCCGCACGCGTGCACGGGTCAGGGACTCATCAAGTGTGAGGGAACCGACTGTGGTGATGGAGATGACCGCTACTCCGGTGTCTGCGACAAGGATGGATGTGACTTCAACAGCTACCGCATGGGCGACCCCGACTTCCTCGGTGTCGGCAGGACCGTGGACACCTCCAAGGTGATCACCGTCATCACCCAGTTCGTCACCGCCGACGGCACTGAGACCGGCGCCCTCTCCTCCATCAAGCGCATCTACATCCAGGACGGTGTGACCATTGCCAACTCTGAGAGCAAGATCGACGGCGTCGACGCCACCAACGAGATCACCGATGCTTTCTGCGACCAGCAAAAGACTGCCTTCGCTGACACCAACTACTTCAAGACCCTCGGCGGAATGGGTGGCTTCAGCACTGCCCTCGACACCCCCATGGTCCTCTCCATGTCCATCTGGGATGACCACGCAGCCTCCATGAACTGGCTCGACTCCACCTACCCCGTCGGCGGCACCGCCCCTGGCAACCTCCGTGGTGACTGCGACCCTACCGCAGGCGACCCAGCGACCGTCGAGGCCGCCCACCCAGACGCCACCGTCACCTTCTCCAACATCCGCTTCGGCCCCATTGGCTCCACCTTCGACGCTGGATCCAACACCACCGCCAAGGCATAAATTCATAGATAGATAAATGGGTTAGATGGTTGGATGCTCAAATTCGTACCTGTACAAATTTTTATTTCTGGGGAAGACACTACTGTACATAGAAACTTGGTGTAGAAAGGGGAAAACTATAGAGAGTGGGTTCAGTGGGATTCTAGACTTCTAGGATAATACGATCATTTGCTCTGATATATCATTCTGTCTGATCTTTTGAAATGTGCAAGTTTCGTCTGCGAGACATTTCCATTTCTTGTCTTGACTCTATGTCTCGAATATTCGACGAGCAATGCCGTTAAATTAGGAATGACTATTTTCCCCTCCGACGTTGCAGTGCATCTCCATTGCATTTCCACGATGTGACGTTGGGGTAATTAATATATTCCGTGTCCTTTCGGCACAATCCCAAAGTGTCCTCTCTAATAAACAACACTAGTCACGGCAGACAATCCCCTGTGCATCTTGGTATTGACATCAATGTATTTGCTATTCCCAGAATCCTACAAGGTGTGATATTACGCGTGTTGCAAAATCAGTACCCCTTTCCCAATAAAACACAACCCTAGATAAAAAGAAAAGAGAAGAATGGTCCCAGCCCAGACGCAACCAAAATGAATCCCACGGTCGCATTATGTTTTTCCTTCACCACACACACTAAGCCTTAACATTGACTCCATCAACTCTCGCCCTCCACACCTCTCCCGTCCCAGGCTGGTACCCATCGGCAACACTAACCGACTCCTCGCTATCCGCATAACCCGGCAACGTCTCAGTACCCATCTTCGAATCCGCCTCGTCCGCAGTATACTCAGGTAGAGTCTCCATGGTATCCGTGCTTCCGCGCCTGGCATACCTAGTTCCCTCCGAGGACTGCGACACGATATCCTCGACCGCCTCCGCCGCATGTCTCAGGTCTGCGATCTCAGTCGCAATGTGGCTTGGCGAAGAGTACGCGGGGTTAGGCTCAGTGCGAGGCAAGACCTCGTCCTTCTCGCTGTACTCGCGCTTCCTCTCTCTGCATCTGCGGCGGCGCCAGCCACCGCAGCGACGTCGTCTCCTAGGGGCGTCGCCGTCATCACAGCCGGAGTCGCCACACGAAGCTGCTCTTTCGGCGCGGCGGATGCGGCGGCGGATGTGGAACATCAGGACGGCGAAGAAGAGGACGAAGAAGACGATGAGGCTAGGATGGATTGCCTTGCTAGCATGGTGCCACTGCCCTCGGTGGCCGTGGTGGCCGTGGTGGACACGGTGGTGCGGTCTGCCTCCACCATGATGACGGTGTTTGTCTTCTTCATGATGAAGGTGATTGTCTTCTTCATCATGGTAGTTAGGGGTTGCCTCCTCATGTCCAGGTCTCACATGGTGCGGTTTGTCTCCACCATGATGACGTTGTTTGTCTTCTTCATGATGGTAGTCAGGGGTTGCCTCCTCGTGTCCAGGTCTCACATGGTGCTTATCGGCATCATGCTCATCGTGGTGCTTGCCTCCATGATGGCCGGATTGGCGGTACTTTGATGGATGGGGCTCGCGGGGTTTTCCATGGCAAAAGATGGACTTTACTTTGGATTTGATGTGCTTCGCAGTTTCTTTGGTGTTGTGGACGGCGACCATGAAGACGCACTTCGCCGAATCACAGAGCGCGATGCCCTGGATAGCATTCGCATCATCTGCGGAAGGCTTTTCAGCGATCGGAGCCTGTGCTCCATTTGGTACGGGGAGTCCGAATTCGACCTCTACATAGACGGGCTTCGGGTTTTTGCTAAACTTTTTGATGTCTAGGATTTCGAGCGATGCATCGTCCTGAGAATAAAGAACCGATAGGCCGACATCATTGATAGGCTCACCGTTGACACTGTTCACTGCGAATTCAAGGGTGCGCGTCAACGGGCCACAGGTGAGGGCCCATTTCATCTGTATGCTCTTTAATCCGCGATATTCTGTGAGTTCAATTGAGCCGATCACGCCGTAAGGCACCGGGATTCCATTGATGAGGAGATCACCCGATCCACACTCAGGTCCCGACTGAGCGAGGTCAACTTCAAAACCCTGGGGTCATGTCAGCAACCATACGCGCCAGAGGCAGGAGAATAACAGCTGCGTACCGCTGAATTGTGATATACTATGTCGTGTGGTGCGGTTATGAGTGGGAGGGTGAGGTGAACGGCATGAGATATTTCGGCTGGGCAACGGTTAGATGCGACGGCGGCGACGGGGATAATTGAAGCTTTGAGCTCGAAACTTACTGTGGGTTGGAGAAGCAATATCAACACCGTCCCAGGTATTGGGAACAACGAGGGCCGATGCCAACGCTGGCGCCAAGAGCGCGGTCGCGAGGAGGCCACGCATCACCGGTAGGCAGCGACGATAACGCCGCGCGGATGGGCGGGTAAGGGAGGGAATAGAGCAGCAATAAGAGGGACGATTAGGTAGAAATGAAGAGACAGAAAGGAACAGAACCGAAAGAGTGGCAATATAGATGAAGGGGAATTGGGAAGGGATTATTGGTAGAAGGGAGAGGTTTGGTTGAATGGATATCCCATATTGTTCCCAGTGGTGGGCTGAAGATTGAGAGAGGGGAGATGCGGATGTGATGGGTGTGTAAGGGTGATAATAGCCCCATGGCCGCGTAAGTCTTTTCTTACACAGCCTCACCATTGGTCTATGCTATGGCCGGGGTGTACATAATTAGCACATGCGGAACTGTATAATTATCTTTTAAAAAAAAAGAAGTGGTTCAAGCATGAAGCTATAGCATTTCATATTTCATATTTCAGTATTCCGCTATTAGTCGTTATTATCATAAGCCATACTCTTTTGTGTTTTGTGCATGAGTTCAAGATGAGAAAGCAGCAACGGGGAGAGTCGGAGAGTCGGATTCTTCAGGGCGGACGGGAATTTATGTAGATCACGTGATGAATCGTCACTATGGCAGTCTGGACAGACCTAAAGCGCTAACCGATTGGCGGCGGTTCCACAGATGATGGTCCAAGCAAGCATCACCACGTTCCTCAGCCTCATCTCTTCACCAAAGTGAAGCTATCCATAACAGGCCAACCATGGTGCGTACAGCTTACTCCCACCCTGCTCCCAGCAACTGCTTCAATGCGCCGCAGCGGCCACTGCCATCGAGATATACTAACGCGCTTCTCAGTTACCATTGGGCCTCCTCACTGCCGCCCAAGGGCATCCCATGCTGGTGGAACTCAAGAATGGAGAGACGCTGAACGGCCACCTCGTGTCATGCGATACCTGGATGAACCTTACCCTGAAGGAAGTGGTGCAGACCAGCCCTGTATGTCCACACAATCCCAGATCGTCCTGTCGTCTGCCCCGCGTCCCATGCCAAACACCTATGCGCCGACGCGGTTTACACCCCCAAAACGTACCATGGCTAATTTATATGCTTGTTATAGGAAGGCGACAAGTTCTTCAGACTGGCAGAAGTATATGTGAAGGGAAACAATGTATGTTTAGGCTGCTGGAAGGACCGGTTGTTACAAGTGCTGACTCCCACAGATCAAATACCTCCGCGTACCAGACGAGATTATAGATTTGGTCAAGGACCAACAACAAGGACAACACGGTGGTGGCTACAGGGGAGGACGCGGGGGCTCAAGGGGAGACCGTGGCGGAAGGGGAGATAGAGGACGTGGAGGCAGGGGTGGTGGAGCTGGCAGAGGGAGGGGAAGAGGGCAATGAAATATTGCTTGACGACAACTAGGAGCGGGAGACTTTGTCCGCGGATTGAGGACTGATGCCAGACTACATTGGAAGATGCATAGCTTGGCTGGAGTCCGTCAGGATTCAACGGCGCATCAAGAATGCAATCTCCACCACAAGTGGCTGGGCAGGAATGTGAAAAACGTCCAGCTATGGCACAAGTTGGAGCTGTATAATCATCATATAGAATCCACAGAGCAGTAATTAATCAATCTGCCTCAATTCCGCCTCCCTCGCGTTCCCCATGAATATGAGGAATATATGAGCCAAAAATGCACGTGATACGTTTAGCGCAAGGCTGACAATGGAGATTCATCTTCTTGGTGCGCCGTCCCTGGGGAATTCGACAACGAAATCGCAACGCCAATGTCAGCTCCGCGAATTGCAGTCGACGGGCTATGGCGCTGCCTCTGTCCCTCGTTTGATTCAAATGTACTCTCTAGAGCCCGATTCCCTATTTCGAGGGCGAGTTACCGGCCATGCGTGTCCCGGAGAACATTGAGACCCGCCGGCTGGAACCTCTCAATAGCCGCTTCTCGACGCCAGAATTCCACTCTTGCGAAAACAATCAACGTGTCGAATGAGGAGGGTTCAGCAAATGAGGCATTGGGCGCCAGCGAATCTAGCTCCAAAGCCCCTCCAGTGGAGACTTGGGGCGCACTTTCTATCGAGGAGCTGCACGACGTTCTCCGGACAGTGCGAGACGAGAGCGGCTCATACCAGAAAACTATCGATCTAGTTCAGTATCTGATTAGGGACAGAGGAGAAAGACCAAATGTGCGACACTTTGATGCGCTTATTCGGGCGAATGCCGATGCAGAGAGGGGAAGTGCGGAAGAAGTCGAGGGGTTGCTGAAGGAGATGGACAAGCAAGGAATCATTGGAGATTCAGGCCTTTACCATGGTGTTCTGATGGTGTGTTCATTTGTCGCCTTTCAGCAATGGCGATTCAACATGTTACAGTAAACTAACAGTTCACGTAGACTCTGGCCGTACACCCCAACCACCTCCTCCGGGCGGAAATCCTAACAGAGATGAAAGCCCGCTGGATCTCTCTCTCCCCGCTCGGCTACCACCACCTCATAATCTCTCACCTCCGCGACCGCGAGTACGAACTAGCTCTATCCGTATTCTTCTCCCTCCACCATCGCCATATCCCAGTAGAACCATGGCTTTACGACATCCTGATCTACGTTCTCTCGGAAGCCGGCGAGCTTTCTACGGCTCTCTCCATCCTCAAGTCCCGCGCCGAAGACCCAGACCGCAATCCCTTATACCCAGATCCGCTGGACGTTAGCCCCGGCATCTGGCCATACTTTCTCGATAGCTGTGCTGCGGCATATGACTACGCGGGCGTGTTATATGTGTGGCGAAAGCGTGTGGAGGTTGATTATCTAAGACCGAGCGACGGCACATTGGCAAATATCCTCAACACTGCAGCGCTGGCGGGTGACCCCGCGCTAGCGACCAGTGCCCTGAAGATGTTGGCGGATAGGAAAGGGGAGCTGCCTACCAGCAGTTACGAGGCCATGTTGGAGGCGTATGCGACAGCCAAGGATGTGACGAACGCGTTTCGCGTGCTATGCATTATGGGAAAGGCAGGCGGGGAAAGCACGAGCAAAACACCTAGCTCGGCAACGACAAGACCGTTGTTCAAGCTTCTCCGAGACGAAGGGCCGGAGGGCATCCAAGATGCATGGAAGGCTTTGAAACCATTACAGGAGGAGGGGAAGGAAATTCCTATCGCTACTGTAAATGTCATCCTGGAAGCTGCTGCCTCGTCGGGAGAATTGGGACTGGCAATGCGTCTCTACAAGGAGCTGGTCAACTCCCAACCCGCGCCTGTCTCGACGACAGAGCAGTCAGATAGCTCTACGGTAGAAGGAACCGCCCGCTCCAATATTCAACACAAGACGTCACGCAAAGCTCTACGTGTCCGTCCTGATACGACAACGATCAACGTGCTCCTCCAAGGCTGCACGAAAATCCGCAGCTCGCTCAGCCCCAAGCGGACGGCAATGTACCTCGCGTCCGAGATGGCGCGACAGGGCATCAGGCCCGACGAGCTGACGTACGACCGGCTCATTCTGGTGTGTCTGGATGAGCGACAGCAGGATTACGAGGACGCGTTTCGGTATCTGGAAGAGATGATGGCGATGGGGTGGCGGGAGAAGGTGAGGAATGGGACGTGGCATGCGATTGCGCGGCGGTGTGCGAGGGAGCGGGATGGTCGTGTGGATACGATTTTGGAGATGATGGATGGTCTGGGGTTGGAGACTAGGAAGTTAAGGAATATGGTAAGGGAGTTATGGGAGGCTGGGCCTGGGGAGAGGCCTAGTGCGGCGCAGGATGAGGTTGAGGTTGGTGAGGATGATGGGATGGCGGTAGATGTAGAGGTTGGGGATGGCATGGAAGGCAGTACGGGAGAGACCGGGAATGGGTCCCAGCCGCCACAGGATGAACAACCTGTTTGGGGTAATCTGCGGAGGAAGCCTGGCCCATCCTAGATTTGGAGACAATTTAGTTGCGTGGTTCAAAGCATGACGAAGGGGCTATATATAACAGCCACCCAGATCTTACGAACAGCTGGTAGAATTTATTGGCGACTTGGTGTTCACGCACGAACCCTCTCCAGGCTTTCGTTTGAAACGAGTACGTTGTATTGATGGTTACAAATATATAATACAAGTAAATATTCTAGATGCGACAGATTTCTCCCACACTTGTCCCCTCGTTTGCTGCTGCCGTGGTTCATACACTGCGTATCTGCTCTGAACGTGGAACCAATCCGCACAGCCATCCACGCCACTAACCATCTTCCAGACAGCCATGTAATGTCGCTTGGTTGAGCTGGGAGCATGACTATGGAAACCTCGGCGAGGACCTCTGATTTGATACCCGCAGACTTGTAAGCCTCGGGTGGTTTTTGACTCCGTTGTGTCTGATGTGCCGACGGCGTCTCCAGCAGAGTATGTGAACAGCTTGGCATAGCCCGACGAAACTCCCGATCTTGGCCAGCCCTCTGCACATTGAGCTCAGTCTCGCACCACCGTTATACATTCGGGCCTAATCGTGCGGCTCTCAGGTCTTCTTCTCAGCTGCTTTCTTCATCTTGAAATCCGCTACCCACCCTTCTGCTTTCTGCTTCGGCACCACGAATATCCTCACAACCTCATCCACCACCTCCACTGAGCCGCTCCCAAGAAGTTTTAGCAGTGTGACTTTCTGTCCCACCTTAATGAGTCCGCCAGTCATCGTCTCCACGTAGCACTCCACGCCCATCGGGAAGTACTCGCGCTGCGTGTCCCACGGCGCCTGCTCGGCCAGGATATAACCCAGCCTCTCACCTACCGTCTCCGTCTCGCCAAACTCCTTAATAAAGTCGCTCTGCAAGACGAGCGGATACAGCAGCACAGTAGGGAAGACCAAGGAACTAGTCGGGTCCACAGGATCAGGCACGAGTCGCACCTTGGCATCCTCCATATCCGGCGGCTGCGCCGTATTGCGCATGCGAATCCCCCGCGCCTTCACCGCAGCTTTCAAGACATACGCCTCCTGCTTCACGCGTAATTCGGCCTCCTGCTCTTTCCGCTTCTTCGCGTCGACCTTCTCCGCCTTCTCGATGATTTGTTGAGCCAGGAGCTTGAGGTCCTTGTGATCTGGGTCAAGTGCTAGGCCGTGTGCGCAGGCGTCGTCTGCCTCGCGGATCTTGGAGAGGGCGAGCAGCGCGACTCCCGAGCGGTAGAAGGCCTTGACGTTGCGGGGATTTAGGCGGATGACGTGCGCGCAGTCGAGGGTGGCGGATCTGTAGTTCTTGAGCTGGACGTGGCAGGCTGAGCGGTTGCCGAGGCAAGCTTCGAGGAGCTTTAGCTGTTCCTTTATCTCGGCTTCGTCTTCTGCGCTCGGGATGGGTGCTTCGCTTTTGCCGCCTTGTGATAATCCTTCTTGTAGGGTCTTCTCTTCAGCTCGTTTCCGCTGCTCAGCTTGTAGTACGGTTATAGCTTTCGAGTAGAACTCTTTCGCGTCGGCCCAGCTCTTTAATTTGAAGACGTCGTTGCCCTGCTCCTTGAAGTTCTGGGAGACCTCGCTCGGTGTGCCCTCGTAGGCAAGCGCTTTGAAAGCCTCGAGTTCGTCGTTGTTCTCCAGCTCGGTCATAAACAGGGGCGTCTTATTTAAATCAGCGAGAATCTCAGCCGAAGAGAGGTTGCGGTAGGCATCCATAGACGGTGGGAGCTGGGGCGTCGTTGTGGAGGCGGGGTTGGTCGTGGGGGGGTCGGCCATAGAGTATGACTTGATGGCATCGGCAATCATGTCTGGGGTCGGTTCGGAGGGGGCGGGATGGTCGACGACCTCGTTTTCTTCGATGAAGCCCATGGCGAGTGCTTTTACGCCTGTTACGGCGAGTTATCAGAGAGACTGGTGGTTTTCGCGACGGCGATGACGATCTCGGTGGTATTTCATAAAGTTAAAAAAATTACGGCGGGGTAGATGTCTTGTGTGGGACAGGACTAGCGTTCTTCCGTCGGCGGGCCGTGCCACAGAGTAAACTTACGCCATCAAGACATGAGCGGCAGTGGTTCCTGCCAACAAATAAATAAATTGCACTATTCGTATTTTACTATATGTCAATGGCCGAGGTAAGGAGAGGACCAGAAGGCTAAGTTGATAAATCTGATTTTCATTCTGTCACCGTGCTTTTTCATGACGCACTCTCGCATGTAATGAGGGAACAGCCTACATCTGGCTGGAATATCAAACGGGAGGTTTCCGCAAGACTCTTGGTCTACGGCCTCAACATATAGCTTTCAAAGTGGGTGATTAGAATCAATTTACTTGCTCTTGCGGCTGATAACTCCATTTATTGCCGAGTAGACACTCAGCGTCATTCGGCGTCAGGTTCACGGATATCATATCATACTCACTTTATGAAATGTATCCGAATTTCATGGATGGTGTCTTTTCCACATACCTACATGCAGAACGGTTTCATTCTTCTCTCAGTGCAGTTTGAAGTGGCAGATATCCCATTCGATTGTCTCCTCTGCTACTGCATGCTGTTGCGAGCGGCTTATGGCACCCACGTTGTCCTCCTTTCCACTTCGCTCGTGCAATACGAAGGCGTTGGAAGTTATCAGCATCTATTGTCTTCAGGATCAACTCATACTTCAATTGACGAGAAAGATATTATCATTCTTACTTTCTACAACATCCTTCTAATTTATCTGGTATCGCAAATTCTTGCCAGCTTCCAGATGCCCACAACGTTGAGCATACTCAAGTGACACCCTTTGCTTCCGGCTTCATCTTTCAACCAAATACATAGTCTGCGCCTGGCAACTTCACTTGTTAAAGGAGCAAGGACTTTCAGTTCAGAAACAAATACTCGCCCAATCCCAAATCTTATTCACCTTCAAGCCAACAACTGAGCTATTATCTTTGACCAACCCATTCAAGACCAAATTGAGGCGGTGAGACTCCATTCTATTTTCACCAAACTCTTGAAGGCTAACATCTAAGATGACAAGCTCCTCCATCTTACAATTCAGCACCTTTTCACTACCAATATCTGATTCGGTTACTAGATGGTTGGCTTTCTCTCTGACGAGTCCACTACTCTGCTTCTCACACGTCAAATATCAGAACCAGGGTCTAATCAGATCATGAATTCACCCAAGCCCAGTATGTCGACTGCTTTTGGCTCAAGCGACGCCTACAGCAAGAGCATCATGGTCACCTATGACATCGCGATGGAAGAAGTGCCGCAAGGGCTATTTCACAACCCTACCTATCAAGCTGAGCTACAAAAGGACCGTGAGATTGCGAGTGCTGTCACGAGTGCACTGGAAAGGGCAGGACTACATTCAGTAAATGGAGATTATCTGCAAAGGCTGATTAGCGATGGAAAAACTCTGAGTACATTTGAAGTCTCCAGTACGAGAACCATCGCCATACTGGGAGGCTCAGGTGAAGGTAAACACGCAAGTCATTGAACTAAACCACACTGATCTAATGTCCTTCCAGGAAAGAGTAGCCTCATCAATTCTCTTCTACACTTCCCAGATATTGCCAAAAGTGTACGTGCACATCATACTACAGACATTTCTCATCTTAACTTGCGGACAAGGAGGTATAGGAGCAGCCTGCACCTCAGTTGTAACTGAATTTAGGCCAAAGAAATTCGACCAGGATGCATCCATCACAATGGAGGTTGAGTACCTCTCTCCAATCGAAAGAGAAGAGCTCCTCGAAGAACTTGTCTGGAGCTTCCGTCGGAAGTATCTTCCAGATGCCGAAGATGACGACGTTATTGAAAGCGAGTACGCGAAAATGCAACGAGAGTCGGCCGAGGCATGGTCTTCCCTTGAGGCTGCATTTAGCCACCATGAAGGATTTAGCAAAGACTGGCTCACAGAAGACATGACCGAAGAAGGATTGGCTATAGTCACTAGCCAGATTATTCAATGGTCCCATGAACTCAATTGGCCCGCTAGCGCAGACAGTGGAATGTGGACATCAACGGCAGACACTGCTGATGAATGTTACGAGAAGACGAGCGTCTTCATGCAAGACCAGTTTTGGCCATTTACCAAAATAATCCGGTAAGACTCATATCACGTTTCGTTCCTTAATTGCAGTATCTAATTGATGATTCTCCACAGTGTATATCTTGAAGCACAGATCTTGAAAGCGGGTATTATTCTCGCCGACTTGCCTGGTTAGTGGCTCAAGATCCCAGCCGGTATCACATATCAACTAACGATTAACGCAGGTTTGCATGATACCAACCTCGCACGAGTGAAAGCGACACAAGATTACCTCCTAAGATGTGATCATGTCTTTATCGTCGCAAGAATTTCTCGGGCGATAACAAATCAGTCATTAAAATCATCCCTCCTTTCTATCGTGTCTAAGCATGCTGGGCTAGAATGGGAGGAGTCTGGAAGGAAAGACATGAAAATCGCAGTAATTTGCACTAATTCAGAGGTTGTACTCCGATGCTCAAGTTTGCTCGGGTGGTGGCTTACGCATAGTAGGACATTAATGAGAAGTCGGCGAGGAGGGAATTTTGTGGCCCCAACAACAGAATCTCACCAGAAGTCATGGCAAAACTCGACCAAGATATTGCAAAGGAAAGGGAATACGGGGACAGACATAATATGAAGAAGTTGAAATTGAGGCAAGTTCTGTGGATTTATGCGTGCTAGCAACCAGGATATTAACTATTCTATAGGCAGCGTTCTCTACTGATCAACGCCCGCAACATGCACGTCAAAGAAGGCTTACAGAAAGCTTACTCGGCTGAAATTCCACAAGGGGTACTAGAAGTATTTTGCGTGTCGAACACGTCTTATGAGAAATATGCCATGAAAGGAGATGTCGAAATGGTTCAGGCCAGTGGCATACCAGAAGTTCGACGGTTCTGCTACACCGTAACCAGTCATGCACACCTACTTGAAGCAAACCATTTCCGCAATTCAAAGATGTCGAGCCTTCTTAATTCCGCCCTGCTCTTGGTACCCAATCCTACATACCAGACTATGGAGGCTAAAATAGATAGGTCTATCTATTTCACCTTATTTGATGTGAAAAACGAGGTTCGCAGTATTCTCTGTGCTTTATGTCATGAGCTAACCGTAGGAGGTATCGGGAGCTGTGTCTCAGTCTAAATTCGATTTCAAGGACCTTTTTCGGGGGTTGATTCTTGCGCATATAGGTGAGCTTGATCGCATCTTTAGAAGCCAGGGTCTTATTTAACTTTCATAGATCAAGAAAGTGGCGCCTGGGAAAATATGGCGAAACAGGAAGGTTTATCGTGGTGTCATGTAATGTCCACCCCTTGTCGGCAACAATTGAATTCATATTCTAACAGTGTACAGTGGCATTGGAGTACTGTTTCCTCATATTACATGAGTCTATCAACCGTAGACTAATCCAAGATGGTGTAGGCCAGTATAAAGCTTGGTGCCGGAACAATGGCGACCACATGACGAGAGCCCGAAAAGCAAATTGGAACGCTGAACTTATTGGGAAAATGAAGATAGAGATGGGATTCCGATGGGAAGAATTGAAACAGAAAACTCCGGCGCTATTCACAGATTTGTTACAGTCTATCAAGGAGCTATTGCTCATATTGCAATCAGAAATGAGAGGCAAGTATTGTATCCGCTTGGTCGTGGACTATACTGACTAACTCTGGAATGTAGAGGAAAACTTTAGCCCTTTACTCGTTGAAGGGATTGACTTCAGGATCCAAGATATCGAGTACCAATTCAGTCAGGCGGTGGACAAACTTGTGAAAGGTGTTGAGTAAGTTTCTTTAGTTCGACGAAATCCCATTCCTCCTGGTCAGGCTGAGGCAAGAAATCTTTGCTTACACCAACTAGAATTGTTCGCTCCAAAGCATCAGAGCCGAATCAATCATCTTACATAGTCAAACAGATGACCCCCGCCTACCGATCAGCATCCCAACATTTTGGTCAGTATTTTGCTCGTTTATAATTAAGCTAATATAATATTATCATCCAAAATAACGCGACACTAACTTCTATGCTGAGTAGGCCCCGGCACGGCAGCTCGTCAACGGAATACCGTCCAAGGGCACATTGATAAGGGCACACTGTTTTCCAACATTTCAATGGCTATAAGCGGGGATATACAAGCCGAAGTGAAGGCTATTTTCACGGCAGTTAAAATGGAACTGGAGAGAATTTTTGTCCTCGCGGAGACCGATATCAGGATGGGGACTAGCAATGGAGGAGCAACCTTGCGAGAAAGGAGACACATCCCTTGAGGACGAGGAGAGTCGGAAAGAAGAGCTGGCTTGCGAACTCCTGGACCTGAAGAGACAGCATGAGGAAGCTTCTGCAAGCATTGGTTCTATTCAGCGTGGAGTCCCACAGACCAAAGAGGAGACCTATGCGATTTGAGCCACAAACCGTCGTATTGACAGAGGAGTTTACTTGACGGTCACAATTTTCAGGCCTTTTTCGAGTTAATTTTGTTTTACGTCGTTCAGCAAAGATATTAAAGGAAATCCATGCTCAGTTCTGATTCTATATCTCACCGCGTTGATGTTGGGGATTTCTTATACGTCTTTTCTATATCCATAGAATTATAAGAACCCAGAATAAATAATATGCGTTGGCAAATAAAGCGTTCCTCCACACAAAAATACTATATAGTAACACTCAACACCAGCAATGGCATATGTGCAAGACGTGCAAGTAAAGAATTCCCATGACAAGAGTTATTATCCCATATAAAATTTGACGATACAAGGAGTACATACC
This sequence comes from Pseudogymnoascus sp. VKM F-4518 (FW-2643), assembly GCA_000750925.1. Taxonomy (NCBI): domain Eukaryota; kingdom Fungi; phylum Ascomycota; class Leotiomycetes; order Thelebolales; family Thelebolaceae; genus Pseudogymnoascus; species Pseudogymnoascus sp. VKM F-4518 (FW-2643). Next base: position 27,800 of record JPKC01000034.1, on the reverse strand, counting down.
GCTGATAGCAGCAAATTACTCAACAAAGCGCCTGTAGCCAGCTTACAGAATATTTCACATCACGGAATATTTACTGCATATGGATTCAACAATACATTCTAATTAAAGCCAAAACTAAATGACATACTCAGCTAAAATCGCGCAGTATACAACATTCAATTCCCGAGCCCCCCTTTTCCATATTCGTTGTGTCCATGGCCTGCCTATGGCCGTCATCGTATCGACATAGCTCGTGTAAATTTACCGTGTGCTCATATTCAGTGTATCCAACTCGGACCCTCGTTGTCAAACCTCGAGATGTGTACTGCCAGTGACATTCCAATGCAACCATCACAGACTTGCTGCCCTCTTTCTCTTCGTGCCATGTGCGGTTCCGTTCCCCTCTCCCACGCTAAGACACATAAGCATCAGAGCCGCACTCTTCTCTTCTTCGCCCACTGCTTTTTCCACCAGATATGAATTAACCTCCGCAAGCCATGTAACATTTTCTGGGCTCTCCTTCTGGCTCTCCATATCCTTGGTTACCTCCCTATCCCCTTTCACCCGCTTTGGGCTGACATTTGGGCTGCCATCACTATCCGCATCATACACCTCCTCGTCTATACCAACTCCTCTGATCCCCAATCCAACCAAACCACGATGTCTCATTGGCGCAAGGGTGTTTTGGTTCAGTGCCTGGGCCCCAAACCCGTGTTCGCCTGCGGTGCGAGGAATGGCGCTTAGCCAAGGGCTTGCAACCGGACTTTGGCTTGGAGTTGCGGGATACGGCGGAGTTGGAGGGTGTTGGAGGGCTCGAGGTCTCCAACTCGGCGCCTGGCGCTGTATTTCATGCTCTCTCGAGGTGACCTTTGCATTGGACGAGAACGCAGACTTGTTTTGCTGAGCAAATCGCACCTGAGGATGCGTGTTCGCTGTTGTCCATCCGGATGAGGTGTAGCCAGAAGCAGGAGATGATGGGAGAGGGGTGTATGTTGTCATTGGCGTGGGCGGGCCGGAGAACTGTGCTCGGTCGAATTTTTGGTATGGAATGCTGGTCTCGGACTCTGTGTCAGTGCTCTCACCGTGGAGCGGTCCTCGGCGTTTTGGCTTCAGTCTCTTTGTAGCTTGCTCGTGAGCAATGGGGAAATCATCGGGGGTACTTCGGGGTGACACAGAGTCAATTGTTCGAACCGTTCGCTGGCTGGGGCTGGGCGTCGGATTTTGAGATGTAGATGAAGATGGGTTAGACGTGGGGCCAAGTATGGCAGCTGAACGGAAGGCTATAGCTTCTTTGGTGCCGCAAATAATGACCGATGGGTCGATAACCATTCGCCCACAGAGTGGAGATTCGTTGGGCGTGCATTGTGATGGGAAGGTAGGCCCGAATATCGGGATGAGGGCGCCGGCGATGTTGGCACAGAAGGTTGCGCATAATGCCATGGCGCATGGATATGGCATCCAGTATCCTTCGACATGTCAGGTTATTTGTCCAAAGTGTTGGCAGAATAGGGCATACCTTGAGCAGAAAGTGCACCTCCTGTGATGCTGTGGGTAATTTCTTTGAGTCCCGGATTCATATTAAGCATCTTGGCTGGAATGGTCTGCGGTTCATTAGAAAGTGTGGTGTAGTTTTGAGAGCAGAGAGAGCGAGCGAACCTTCGAGTAATTGCAGCACTTGAAGAAAGGTGTAATACGGACAAGTCCGATATTGTAGTCCCACATCACCGTGTGTTCTTTTTCTTCTCCTGGAAGTCGGAATGTGTATTGGAAAACTGATAGACTTGTCAGCAATGCCAAAAAGATGAATTGCATTCCTACCTTCAAAGCTGTGTCGACCTGTTTTCTCAAGGAAGCTTTTCTTCTCGCTGTTGTACGGGATATGGCGAGGATATTTCACAATCTCGCCGAGGGGAAACACCTTGTACTTCTGGACCTCCCGAACGCTCTCTGGGTCAAGGTTCTCAAACGGAGAGAACATAACAGTACCCATAACCTTGCCTTTAAAAAAGACAGCTCCATCTTTACTCATCTTAGATTTTGCTGAAGATTGTTGGTCACTGGGTCGAGGGCTTTCGTTTGGAGATAGATGTGAACAGTAAGATGGAGAGCTCGGAGGTAGACTGATCCATCGAGACTCTGAGGTAGATATGGGGTTGAGAAGCGAATACAAGGAAAGCATAGCGCTGAAGAGTACTGTTGTTGGCTCTTCCGACGAGCTATTGAAGGTCTCAGACGGTGTTCCAGAATAAGTTGCAAGTCGTGGGCTCCGACCTTTAAAGCAATGCAGCCAACTTGGGGTCGATGCTTGAGTTCTTGGAATGAATGTTAAGGGTTTGGATGCCCAGTCAACCCCTTCCAAGCAGCCTTGGAAGGCTCGGGATAAAGATTCAAAGGGCGCTGGAAAGAAAAAATTATTGGGTCGGTTCTGGATATGTGAGTTTTCTCGGCGGGGTCTCCGGCCCTTGTTGGTCGTGTCTTAGTGATAGCCAGTGAACATATGAGGCTCCGTTTGCACGCACACTAATATTTATGTGCCGAGGGTTGCTAGGTGAACATGCAGGCTTATGCGGGCTCTTGAAAGGATGTGTCTCTGTCTGCGTGTTAATGTGTCTTCCTTTATTTGACGCGCTGTCCAAGGGTAAGAGATGATTCTTATCAACGAATCCAAGGGGCTTTTCAACAGTGTTTCAGGGGTTCCGCCAGAATGACAAGCCGCCAGCGAATACTGGAGGTAAACACGATAACATTCCGTATCCTCGTCCGCCATACCTATCCCCATATCCCCAGGCGGACGGCAATGGCTCCCTTGGCAATGGCACATGGCACAGCTTCGAGGAAATTAGTCCCAGTAGGTCCCAGTAGCTGCATGTTTCCAGTCAGAAGAGTTTCTGGCTGGCTGCTTGAATGGACAGGGGTCTATTTCCGCCACGATGAAGCCGTGGTTTGACAGCAGCACACAAATTCTAACGCCGTAAAGGGAGCAAGTAGTGTTTGGATGGGGTTAAGCGGATATGTGGTGACGGGTGGTGGCTGCAGGATAGAGCGGGAAGCTGCATATCTATGCAGCAGAATTGCCGCATGGATGTGTTTCCGGCCATGACTCTTGTGGCTGGAGAGAAAGAAAGTGCCTATCACAGCATATATCGTAGTAAGACAACTTGATTGACTCGATGCAAGGAGCAGGGTAGCTTGGTGCTTGCTGTTGTTGAGGTATATGTCTCGGTATCAGAAGTCATGCCAGAATGTGTTCAAAGGAATATACGCTATCCCTATTAAAGCGGTCAGGATTTGATCATGCTTCTTGTCAGCGTGAGCAGCCGTATGTCGCATATGCCATAAAGTACTGCACTGTGGCTCCGGAAGGAAGTTTCCACAGCGATTCGAGAAGCTTGTGAAGAAAGGATTGCTATTCCCCAAATAATGACACGTATTTGTCATTGCTTTGACTCTGAGCACCCACGGGAGAACTATGCAAGTAGGCGCCTGAAATCCAGCATCGCAATGCCGTCAGGTCTTGCCACGCCGAAGAAGTTGAGCCGGCGGCTAGACTTGCTGGATGACAGGAACAGGGGACCTCGAAGAGAGAGTTGAAGTCATGCGCAGAATGAAGAGCCGAAGGATGATACTACCATCGGGACCTAGAAATCATTAAGAGTATGAGAGGGAGTCTTGTTTCAAGATATCGTATCAGCTCGCCTGGATGATTTGGAACCTGACAATGGGTTCTTAATGTGCGAGGTATTGCAATGCAGAGGATTATTATATGAGGGTTATACTGTGCTAAAGCCAGAACCGCAACCAGTTCAAGATAGACCAAGGCCTTGCTCCCACGAGATGCCCCGCGGCCGGGCCATAGCTTCAAATCCCCAATTCTTCGAGTCAGCAAGATTCTGGAAGTTGGCGATAGCTATTGCTAGAAATGTCTGAAGCCTGCGGTTAACCGTTGGCCTGGACTACCCTGCGTGGCTCGAGCCAACCACTTTCCAGAGCTGCCCCTGTGAATAAACAAACGGAGCGATGAAGTTGAGAATTCGCCCTGAAACATGCCTGGTCAAGGTTTAATGAATATCACAACAACCCCGTGGCTTTTCTCTGGAGCCACGTTCATCCATCACCAATCAGTTCAAAGAGAGGATATGAGCGCGCAAGAAAGAACCAAATCGTGTCATAGCCCCGTCCTTACCGGGCCATATCCACCAAGGGCTCATTTGTGTTTCATATCATCATTTCTATTCCACAATGAATCCCTTTCCGCTTTTAATTCTTCATTTCCGCAGGATCTGCAAATATATAACCGTATCAGGCCTGTTTGAGCTTCTAGTACAACCTCAAGAGCTCTTTTGGCTTTCCGGGGCCGTCCACGTTCGGTGACACTGACACGAGCCTCAATACGGCAAAATATAGGCGACCCTTGCTGCCAATAATTCGGAGATGCGAAGAGGTATAGCAACACAAAATCAACAGAAAAGGGCTGTAAGGGGTAACGAAACCCGCGGGAAGCCATTGTGACAGGCGGCTCTTGTTGCGGCTGGGATTGTGTCATGAGCAATCACGGAGCCTCAAAATAGTACAACCGTGCCAAAACGCGAGGGTTAGTTACACAGATCATCTCCACGTTGAAAGGTGTCATCTCCAGTCTCCTTCCAGTCATCTTCAGTCCTCTTTCAGCCGTATTAGCCTGTTTTCAGTTGTCAGGAGGTCTAAACTGCTTCTGCCTCACAGTTGGTAGGATAACCAAATCTAATAGTACAGTTCCCATGCCTTGATTCATCGTCCCAGGCGTACTATTGAGGCCTATACTCAGCCGATTGTAGAGTTGATATCCAAAGTAAACAAACAGCCAGAAATACGCGGAGTTCGCTTTTATATCACGTGATAATATCAAGGTTTATGCCTGGTGGCGGCCTGAAACACCACGACGCGGTTTCCTCGCCAGAATCCCGAGTTTGTTTACACAAGAGGACCCCGGATCCAAAGACAACAAATAACGAACATTATCGTCAATGACAGCACGCCAACCCCGCCACACACTCTTCAACTAACCACCTTATCAACGGCAGCAGGATAGGCAAGCTCTATTCGAATTCAGTGCTTGCCGCACTCCTCTTACTGGCACCTCTGTTGCTTTGCGTTTCCGGCCATATAGTTAGCCATGGACGACTCCGTCATGGATGACTACGACGACTACGGCGATTCCGATAACTTCTCTCCAGTCCCTGTTGTTGTGAGTACTCAAATTGATGCTTCCGCCCGTAGCTGGAGCGGTGCGAAATTGGTATGCGACGAGCTAATTGAAACCGTAGAAACCCAAACCGAAGCCAAAGGCTGCTGCTCCCAAGAAAGCACCTGCAGCCAAAAGCGCCGCCAAACCAAAGGCTGCCCCCAAAAAACTTTCGCAGACCACACTGAAGACCAAGTCTGTGCCGAGTAAACGCCCAAAACCTGACAGTGACGACGAGGATGCACCAGAGGACGACGGGGCGGCACTTGAAGATGACACAATGTTATCGAATACGCCGCCAAGCGCTAAGAAGCAGAAGAACGCCCCGGCCGCAAAGAAGGCAGCAGGAAAACCCCTCGAAACAATTGAGAACGAAAGCATGAACTTGGATGGCCCCACCGAAGCAAAGCCCAAGAGTGGCAGCACGACAGATCGCTATCAAAAACTTACCCCTCTTCAGCACGTCCTCAAACGTCCCGATACATATATTGGGTCCGTAGAACGAACCGAACAGCAAATGTGGGTCTTCAATTCTCAAACAGAGCAAATGGAGACTCGGAAGGTTCAGTACGTTCCTGGGCTGTACAAGATCTTCGACGAGATTCTTGTAAATGCAGCCGATAACAAGCAAAATGATTCAAACATGAAAGCTCTCAAGGTCACCGTGGATCGTGAAAAGGGAGAGGTTAGTGTTGAAAACGATGGTCGAGGTATCCCGATTGAGATCCACAATAAGGAGAAAATCTACATTCCCGAGATGATTTTCGGTCATCTTTTGACATCATCTAATTATGATGACGAAGAATCGAAGACAACCGGAGGCCGCAATGGTTATGGTGCGAAGCTTTGCAATATTTTCAGCACATCGTTTACGCTGGAAACTCAGGACAGCAAGAACGGGAAGAGGTATAAGCAGACTTGGACGGACAATATGTCCAATATGGGCAAAGCTAAAATCACCGCCAATAAGTCAGCAGACTTCACTAGAATCACCTTCACTCCGGATTGGAAGAAGTTCCAGATGGATGGCATCGACGATGATTTTGAAGGCTTGGTCAAGCGCCGTGTTTATGATCTTGCTGGCACAGTGAAAGGTGTATCTGTGTACCTCAATGGCACCAAAATCAAGGTCAACTCTTTCAAGAAATACATTGAGATGTATGCCAAGGCGATCAACGCCGAACGTGGCCTTCAAGACGCCGAAGTTAAAACAAGCGTTATTGTTGACGACGACGACTCACACAAACGGTGGGAAATCGGCTTTGCTGTTTCGGATGGGTCTTTCCAACAAGTTTCGTTCGTGAACTCTGTCGCGACGACCTCCGGAGGCACACACGTCAGCTATATTGCTGATCAGATTTGCCAAAGGCTTCTCGACCACGTCAAGAAAATCAACAAACAAGGAACAGCATTGAAAACCAACCAAATCCGAAACCACATCTTCCTCTTCGTCAATTGCCTGATTGTCAATCCTGCTTTCACTTCTCAGACCAAGGAGCAACTGACAACCAAAGTCAGCCAGTTCGGCAGCAAGTGCCAGGTCACGGAAGAGTTTTTGAAGAAGATTGTCAAAACCGATGCAGTTGCCAATATCATGCATTTCGCTCAGCAAAAAGCCGACCAGGTATTGTCGAAGAGCGATGGCAACAGACGCTCGCGTATGACCAACCCGAAACTCGTAGACGCCAACTTGGCGGGAACGAGGCGTGGGCATGAGTGTACGTTGATCCTGACTGAGGGTGACTCGGCCAAGGCTCTCGCCGTTGCTGGCAGAGCTATACTTGATCCTGACAGGATTGGAGTGTTCCCGCTTAGAGGAAAGATGCTCAACGTTCGAGACGCTTCTATTGACCAAATATCAAAGAACGCCGAGATCCAAAACATCAAGCAATTTCTTGGTCTTAAGCACAAGCAGGTCTACACTGATCCCCAGTCGCAAGGCCTTCGGTATGGTCATCTGATGATCATGGCTGATCAGGATCACGATGGTAGCCACATCAAGGGGCTGTTGATTAACTTCCTACATGTGGCCTTTCCCAGCTTGTTAAAGTTGCCTAACTTCTTCCAAGAATTCATTACGCCTATCGTTAAAGTGTGGAAAGGCCCCAATCCCAAAACCGCTATTTCACGCACATTCTTCACCATGCCCCAATATGATGAGTGGAGAGAGAGGCATAAACAAGAGCGCAATTGGAAGCATAAGTACTACAAGGGTCTGGGAACTAGCACCACTCAAGACGCTCAAGTTTACTTCACGAAACTCGATGAGCACCTGAAAGAGTTTGAGCCGATCAAGAGAGAAGAGGAGGACTTGTTCGATCTTGCATTCTCGAAGAAGCGCGCCGATCACCGAAAGCAGTGGTTAGGCAACTTCATTCCCGGCACTTTCCTCGACCACTCGTCAAGTAAAATCTCATACGACGATTTCGTGAATCGTGAACTTATCCTTTTCAGCATGGCTGACAACATGCGATCCATTCCTTCGGTTATTGATGGTCTTAAGCCGGGTCAGCGAAAGGTCATCTATTCTGCATTCACTCGCAACATAACTTCAGACATGAAGGTCGTGGAGCTTGCTGGTTACTGTTCTGGACTGACGGCATACCAACACGGAGAACAGTCGCTTCAGGGGACCATCATTGGTCTCGCTCAAGACTTTGTGGGATCCAACAATGTCAACTGCCTGGAGCCGAGTGGAAATTTCGGTTCTCGACTCGCAGGTGGAAGTGATGCTGCTAGCCCACGTTATATCTATACTCGACTGTCACCGTTTGCAAGGCGCGTCTTCTCCCCTCTCGATGAGGCAAATCTCGAATACAATACGGACGATGATCGCCGTATCGAGCCAAAGGTGTACTGCCCAGTTGTGCCCATGGTCCTCATCAACGGTGCCGAGGGTATTGGTACCGGTTGGAGTACTTCTATTCCCAACTATCACCCAGAAGACGTTGTCACGAATTTGAAACGTCGAATGGGCCGCCTCGACAGTTCTGAGGAACAGCCGTTTGAGACGATGACACCGTGGTTCCGTGGATGGAAAGGTGTCGTCGAAGAGGCTGGTCCAGACCGTTTCCGAGCCGATGGGAGAATCACCGAAGGCCCTGGAGACAACGAAGTTGAGATTACTGAGCTACCCATTCGTGTCTGGACCGATGATTTTAAAGGCAAGCTTGAAGAAGTCATCAAGGGCGAAAAGGTTACATCATTCATCAAGGATTACAAGGAGTTCAACGACCACGACAATGTCCACTTCGTTGTGCAAATGGACCCTTCTCAGATGAAGGTTGCTCTTACTGAAGGCTTGGAAGAGAAATTCAAGCTGCAAAAGACAATTGCGACGTCCAATTTGGTCGCTTTCGATCTTCAGGGTCGTATCCGCAAGTATTCCAAGGTGGAGGAGATTCTTGAAGAGTTTTACGTCCATCGACTTGCAATGTACACAAAGAGAAAGGAGCATTGGCTAGATATCTTCGGGAAGGAGTATCGTAAGCTGAGCAATCAAGCCAGGTTTGTTCTTGAGATCATTGACAACAAGCTTGTTGTTTCCAAGAAAACCAAACCAAAGCTTGTCGCTGAGCTCCGTTCCAAGAAATACGAGCCGTTTCCGAAAGTCAAAGACGCCAAAAAGGCAGGCGAGGCGGATGACGTTGTGGAGAACGACGAAGAAGTTCCAGATAACGAAGAGGGGGGTGCAAGAGATTACGACTATCTTCTTGGGCTTCCTATTTGGTCGCTCACTCAAGAACGCGTTGATAAGCTTAAAAAACAGATGGTGGACAAGAAAGCAGAGCTCGACGACCTCGAAGCGTTGAGCGAAAAGGACCTTTGGTGCCGTGACCTTGATGCCTTCCTTGAGGTTTGGCATGCGGCGCTTGAGGAAGACTCCCAGGTTAAGAAGAACATTCGATCACTTGGCCGCCGAGCGTCAAAGAAGCTTGGTGTTGGCAAAAATGGCAAGTTGTCGTCCAAGATAAAGAAGGATGAGGAATATGCCCCTACGAAAAAGGCAGCCAAGTCACTAAAGGCCAACCCTGCCAAGGGAGTGGTCCAAGTTAAGCCAACTGAGACAGCGAAGAAACGTTTCGAAGACATGTTCTCTGCAAAACCGAAGAAACCAAAGGCTCAAACCCTTGGGTCAGATGGCGCCGAAGAAATGTCGGGCCTTTCAGACGACGACTTTGCCGCTGTTTCGGCTGCACCTGCGCCAGCTGCGTCCAGAAGTAAGCGAGCGGCTGCCGCAAAGCCAAAGAATTGGGTCGTAGAAGACGACGAGTCTGAAAGCGATGACGACAAGATGCTCGGGGATGTTGGAGCGATGGTCAAGGGTATTGGTGCAGAATCCGACACCGCGACGAACAATGGCCGCCTCTCTCTCTTCGCAATGTCAAGGCCAGACAGCAGTTCTGGCAAAGCTGCCGCAGCATCTTCCAGACCCAAACCAGCTGCTAAAAGCAAGGTTGTTGACTTGTCTGATGACGATGAGACTAATTATGAGATGTTGGCCAAATCGTCACCACAGAAAGCTCAGGCACCACAGCCACTGGATCGAGATCTAGATAGCTTCCTAAGCGATGACGACAGTTTGCCTGTTATAGTGTCGAAAGCAACAGCGACCAAGCCGGCTCCGAAAGCAAAGGCTGTCCCAGCGCCAAAGCCTAAAAAGGCGCCAGTCGTGAAAAAGGCACCTGTGAAAGCATCGGAACCTGCGCCAAAGCCACCCGGATTGTCTCCGGCTGCCAAGGCTTATGCAGCCAAGCAAGCGAAAGTAAAGATAACTTCCAAGGCCGCCGCCAAAGACGATTCCGAAGATGACTTGGCAATGAGTGATGCGGAGGACGTCAATGACGATGTCACGGAAAGCCCTGTCAGGCCTGCTGCAAGGGGCCGCCCTGCTCGTGCTGCGGTAGTGAAGGCGAAGTCTAAGAAGCCCGTATATGCGGACAGCGACGAAGACGAAGAGGAGAGTGTAGTAGAGGAGGACAGTTATGATTTTGACGAGAGTGACTAAATTCTGTTGAGTGTCTCGGTATGCAATTCAATGAATGGCAGCTGCGTGGCGTGTGGAGTTTTGTTTGGGAAAGGGGATACGGGCGGCTGATGGATGGGATGGGATGGGATGCAATGGGATGACAGTATCTTCAACCGGTTCATTTTGCTTTGGGACGGTAGTTATGGGAGGGATATTGCCTATGGTTATTGCTATTTGCTCTTCGCCGTTGTATGGATTGGGATGCGCATGTTATGATTAGTTTCCGTTGTTCATGGCACATTTGCGTCGAGGCATGCACCATGCTTACCTTACTTGCTTGGGATAATTATAAATATGACGCACATACACATACACACTTTGACAACTTCATTATAAACGTGCCATTGAGAAAGAAGTAATGTATGCCAATCAATCGTATTCCTACTAATGAAGTCGCCCATGCCAAAAAAGTGTAGCCGGGGGCGAAGTTGACCAGCGCCAAATTAATGCCTAGCTATACACCGAATCTCACTCATTATAGTGGTTTATTCGTCCGCTTTATCAACGCATAGTTCTCTCAATATCCCTCCCATATCCCACCTCCCCACGCCAACCACCCATGAAATAAAAAAGGCGAATAGAATCATCTATCGCAAAGGGTATCCGCTAAAACGTAAACACAAACCGACCCAACCAGAAGGAAATTATAGGCCCATTCCACCATTGCGCCTAAGACACCATGGAGAGATCCACGTCCTCGGGATCAGGGAATCCATCGCCAATCGCCGTCAGAGGGGAGGAGTGTGAACTAGAGTGTTCTCTGGGTGACTCCGTGGAGGTAGATCCGTTTGTGGCGGGCATGTCGGCGACAACTTCGGGTTCGGCGGGGATATTGAGAAGTTTGAGGGCGGACGCGTCGGGGTTTTCTTGGCCTGAGGCGGGGAGCGATTGGGGCTCAATTTTCAGGATCATGGGGCCGTTCGCCTCTGGTTTGTGCTCTACTGACTGCTCCGGTGTCGCCTCGTGTGATATGAAGCTTTGGAGGTCAATAAGGACCTGTGGATCGGCATATTGCGGTGGGTAGGCCACGGGCAGCTCTTGCTGCACCGGCTCCTGCTGTTCAGCGGCAATTGGTAGCTCCCCAGTTGTTGGCAAATCGGTCTTGGGGGCAAATATGGCGCCTTCTGCTTGAGGGAGACTGGGCGTGGCGTAAAATAAAGGTGGTAGAATGCCGCTTTGCAACTGGGCAGGTGGATCCTGTTGAGATGCGCTTCTGTCCATCTTATATGCATTATGTTCTTTGGCAGCAGATGAAGCAGCGGGGGACAGGCGAAACTTGATGCCTGTGCGGACAATTGTTTCGTTTTCCCTTGCAGGTGACGGTGATGCAGTTTCGCTGCCAACAAGGCTCCGCCGTCTCCTATAGGCATGCTGATAGCATTTGCTGCATTGTTTCCCTTTAATGGCAGAGTCTTCGTAGCCGTACCACTTAACGGTCATGACAGTCGCCTGACACGATAGGCAGTAGCCTTCTTTTAAAGGATCAAATTGTCCCCTCGACGCCTCGGGTGTTTCACTCTTGCCAGGTTTGCGCAGAGTCTCCCGCTTTTTGCCCAGGGCAATGTCGCTGGTGGCCTTGCCTTCGTCAAATGCGCCTATCCTGACCGGTGCCTCTCCCTTGTTATTTGCTTTTTTTAGGGGGTTTTCTTTCGAATACTTTTTCCCACAAGTTGTGCACAAGGTGGCCGGACCATTCGGGCCCCTCCTGTCTATAAGAATGCCAGACTTCTCGCAATGGCCACATATCTTTTGGTATGACGGTCCCTTCTCAATGCTAGGCAACAATGTCGCTGGTGTGGCAGCTTCGTTGTTAGTTTCCATTTCACGTCTTTCCTTGGACCATTTCATCCCACAAGTTGCACACACGGTGCGCCGACCATTTGGCCCCGTCCTCATGTTTTCCAGGTTCATGTCAGTCTTCGAGCAAATGTCACATTTCTTTTGGGGTGGCGTCCCTTTCTCGATGCTGGACAATCTCGTGTCGTCGTTTTCATTAATCCCAGCAGATTTCCTACTTGCCCTTGACCGTGGAATTTCGATAGCTTCGCCACTTAGTTCTACGACGGTGCTACAACGCCTGCAGACCAAGCGGTTGCTACGGACCTGACCATCGTATTCGCAGGTGCCACCAGTAGACGAACCAGAGCAGATCTCCGGGCGCTTCGACTCGGCCGAGTCTGCTACCGCAGGGGGGTTATTCGTGCTTGCATTCGGCAGCAGCGCTGTAGCCTCCAGAGCTTTCGCTTCTGGTGCTTTAACTGCTTTCTTTCTTTTAATTTTTGCAGTGGGAGTGCCATTCGAGGTATAATCCGAGCCGTCTGCCGCCGGGGAGTTATCCAGGTGCTCATGAGGTAGCAGCGCAATAGCATCCATCGTAGCATTCGGTGCCTTCGCTTGGAGTGCGTCAACTGCTCTCTTCTTTCTTTTGATTTTTGCTGCGGGGGTGCCATTTGACGTATAATCCGAGTCTTCGTCGTCCCTCAAACGGCTTCTCTTTGTATATTTCTTCCCCTCTGACAATGATGAAGGCGATAACATATTCACTGTGGTACAAGTTGTATGATGAAGAGTACCGCCTTTATGGCAGCGGATGCCGCACTTCAACCCTTGCATGAGGCATGAGCATTTCGTGCTCAGCGAGCATGCTTTCGAGCAGCCGCATTTAGAAACCATGCCAGAGATCTCGTCGCATATTTTATCGAACTCGCCCAGTTCATTTTCTCGATAGCCATGCTCTTCAGGCGCATCATGGACTGCGACCCTAATGAAGTCCAAAATCGCCTGGCTCTGTCTGGGGAGTGGCTCGTTTGTGCATATCTCATTCTTCATAAGATAATGCCAAACATTTAGCGTTTGCGGCAAGGTGTTCTTGCGCCATGCCATGCCGCCAAGGAAGAAGCAGTTTGTCAATGTAATTGGTGCATGTATCGTCCCGGGTGGCTGTATCAACATATCGCCCCGTGTAAGAGCAATAACAGGAATCTTGTCATTGGGTTTGGGCCTCCAGTTAATTCCTTCTTGGGAAAACCCCAATCGGGCCGTGTGCTCATCTTCGGCGCTCATGTGATGCGTTGGGTAGACTGGCCAGTACTTGACAACATCCTCAGCTTCCTCGTCCGGGCTGTCAATGTTGCCTTCGAGAACGATGAAGGTATAGACTCCCGCATTATCGATATGCCAGGAAGAGCAAGCTCCCCTGTGAGCGAGGATTCGAAACTGGGTACACTTCTGGATGTCACTGTGCGAAAACAACATCAAGGTAGTCTTGCCTATTCCACGATCCTGCTCCGAAAGCGGGACTAAACGCTCATCCAGTGACCGGTAGATCATGCTCTCGCACTCATCTATGGCTTCAAAGAGTAGCTGATAATCTTTTGCAAGTCCCTCAGGCCAATGCCCCACAGTCTTGTCAGAAATGTTCAAAAGGTTCATCGGCGGTGTTTCGAGGGATATGGCATCACTCTCTTGTGAAGTGCGCCATTGTTGGATAGCATCTCGCAGAGGTATGTTTTCAGCGGCGCCGTCATTGCATTGCCGGTTCAAGCGCTGAACATCAACCCATTTTTTGTGTGTCCTTTTTTCTTGCTCTCTCAGCCATGATTCCGTAGATTTCCCAGGCCGACGTCGAGAGAATTCGGGGTCCCGAATTACGACGAGTTTGGGCGGGTTATTAGCCCGTGACCATGCTGCGTGCTCCGACTCTGTAAGCAGAAGTATGTCCGACTCATCATAAGTGCAGTTGCACTTCCCATGGATTGAGGTCGTGGAAGGATCCAGGCCGACTTCTGCTGATCCCACTCCACCAGCAGTCCACACCCGAGCTGGCCTGCCATTGTCAAACACATAGTGTGCCAGTTCTCCCAGCCGCGCGAGGTGTGAATCTGGATTCTGACGTACAACTTCGTTGTACTCGTCAAACAACTTGTGCCGTCTTGGGTCGTTGAATAGCCGCGCTTGTTGAGTCTGAGCGGGGAACTGGTCGTCTAACAATGACGGATGTTGAGGGCGCGGAGGGCTCGCGGGATCTTGGGGTAGCTTCATTGCTCTATTGGAAGGTGACTTGTGCCGCCTTGGATCGTTGCATAGCCGCGCTTGTTGCGTCTGAGCGGGGAACTGGTCGTTTAGCAATGACGGTTCTTGAGGCCACTGAGGACTCGCAGAATCCTGGGGTAGCTTCATTGCTCTATTGGAAGGTGGTTTCATCCGTCGTGGGTCGTCGAATAGCCGCGCTTGTTGCGTCTGGGCGGGGAACTGATCATCTAGCAATGACGGTTGTTCAGGGCCCGAAGGGCTCACTGGATTCTGGGGTAGCTCCATTGCTCTACCGGAAGATTCTTCGTGCCATCGTAGGTCGTTGAATAGACGCGCTTGTTGCGTCTGAGCGGGGAACTGGTAGTCTGGAAAGGACGGTTGTTGACGGCGTAGAGGGCTCGCGGGGTCCTGGGGTCGCTCCACTGCTCTATCGAAACGTTCTTCGGGTGATGTGTGTCCTCGCGCGGTTTGAAGGAAATCCATATATACTTCTGTCTCGGCTTGGCTTCGCGCAGGAACGTATTCGGGCAATTGAGAGGAGTCGAGAGTCTGTGATCCATCGGGAAAGGACACTGCCCCAGGTTTAGGGGCTTCCGTAAACGATTGATCCATATCGGATGCCTGCCAGTCTGTGTATCATCGAGGTGGCTGATCAGATTCCCAAGGTGTTGATCTGAAGGTGAATGTCTGGGTGAATCGCAGACTACCTCGACCTCTGATGCGGCGAGGCTGCGAAGTTGACCGAGTTATTGGTCCTTTTGGCAAATTCAATTATAATACATAGCATAAACGTATTATAGCGACAACGTATGTGTAGAATTGTGCTTCTGGCACTACCTTGCAGGTGAAGTAATATAATTGTTGTCGAAGCCTTTCGAGGATCCTTTGTTATCTCGCGAGGCTACGAGATCCCACCGAACTTATCGCGGAATACACTAAAATCCGCTCCGCTCCACACTCGTTCTTAGCCCCCACGTCATGTTTGTTTAGCCCCACTCACCCCAAGGCATGCCTTTCTTCATCACTTTCTTCAGCAAACCTATCAAAAATGTCACAAATTTCACAAATACTCGAGTATTGGCGTCGCCCAAAGAGTTCGAAGAGGGACTATGTTTACCTTAAGATTTATACTAACAATTTAGAATTATAGAATTGGTCTCATTACGTTTATTTTTAAGTAACCAGCTTATTTATTATAGCCTTGAGTGGCTGACTCTGTTTACTTAAACTACAGTTGTTGTGAATAGTGCTCTAATCCATGGTCACTCGTTAGGCTTACTGACAGCTTAGTGACTGACTTGAATACTCGATACGGCCCAAACTTGGGGACTTCAACTATGGTCTGCAAACCTGTCACAGATACTCGAGTACTGGCGCCGCCCAAAAAGCCTGAGATGCACTTGAAGCTGATATAAATCGGTTTTTACAAAGATCCCCCGCTGAACAGCATGCCCATAAAACATCAAGACGCCTTCCTGTAACTCAAGCTGCTAAACGCACGGCAACACAAACACCAGAAACCTTACTATCCCAATATACTCTCACTTCTTCAGCGCTGCAAACCGCGCCGCCAGTTCATCTATGTCGGGAATGGTACCACCAACGGGGCCTTTGCTCTTTAGGTCAGGCTTCTTCACCGCATTTGCGTCTGCCATCTTCTTTGTCGGCTTCAAGTTGAGAGTGCCTTTGACTCGGGGGTGTAGGTTGTCCGTGCTTGGGCTCGGTGGGTTGACCCTTAATGGGCTGCTTGGTCCGAAATCTCTCGGTGGAGTGGCCTTGGTCAACTCGTCCCTCTCATCCTCCACCCTGCTGCTTGCCGGTATTGGTTCTTCCAGGGTCTTTTCCGCTTTGCCACCACTCGAGGGATCTTGGTCCTCATCGTCGGTGTACTTTGGGGGGGTTCCAGGCTCCGCTTTCGGCCAGTCAACGCCATACGTGCTAGCTATTTCCTCCAGGTATCCGTTAACAAGAGCCTCAGAGGGTGGCTCTATCCTTAGCTTCTTGACGACCTTCTCGGCCACCTTATTGTCCGTGTTCTCCGCCGCGTCCAACGCAAACTCCTTCCCATATTTGTCCGCCAGTAGAGCCCGCACCACGTGTATCTCCTTGATGTCTATCTTTGGAGCTGCATACATGATGCTCTTGACTGCTTCTTCCAGGCCGACATCGCAAGTGGTGCTTTCCATCATGCCGACACGGGCAAGGAGGAGCTCGCAGTATAGTTCAAGTATCTCGTAGAGTTCGCAAGTGATGTCAGACCGAATGATGCTCTCGACGCGGATACGCGCGCTTTCGATTTTGCCGGCTTCTAATAATTGGGCCATTGAGCGCCGTGATTGTTTGGATACAGCTTCATCCTTTTGCTGGGCCATGCGAAGGCGCGCAATGGACAGCTTCAGCTGTACCTTCAGCTTCGGCTGTTCAAATTGTCAGTATCGCAAACCAGATCAAAGGGCCAGGGGAAGCAAACCATGAATGAATTAGTAGGCGCCATATCGAATAAAGTGTCGTTGCGCTTTTCAGGAACAGTTGTCGCATAGAAATGAAGTGGTTGGATTCGAGGTAGCCTAGACTGTCGTCGTCACAGGTGGTGGGGTAACTTCGATAAGGAAGAACGCGGGGCGAGGCGCGGTTCGCCGCTAAAATGCTGCAAGGGCGTTTTGTGAAGCAAGGGCCGCCGCCGAGGCTACTTGAGTAACCAAACACCCATGTTACATGACGACGCCGAGCAATTGTGTTGATTTTTACTATCCCAGACGAAAATATTTGTCGAGCGATGGCGCATTGATGCGCTGCAGTTGGAATGCATGTTAGGACAGCTCAATTCACCAGTGACCCAGCGACTCACCGAGGACGATGGCCACCACCCGACTCAAGAACTTAACGACTACTCCAGCTCTCGATACAGAGGAGACATTGAGTCTGTCCGGCTTTATAGCGAGAATATTACCAATACGTTGAAGTAGATATAACAAAACTTCGAAGTGCCTACGTCTTGTGGCACAAAGTTTGGACGATGACCTCTCGACCATCTTCGCCCGAGGCGGCACCGCGAGGAAGCCCGAGGCCAAGTCAACGCTCAAACTCGAATAAGAACGATGCAGCGCCCGATGAATCTGGTGAAAAGAAGCCGACTACATTGGATAAAGTGGAGGAATGGACCGCGAAACATGCTTCGGCAATATGGGACAATTTGCAAACGGGCAATCTCTGGCAAAGAATGCTCAAAAACACCATCGCATCGACAATCGCTATAATCATAGCCCTGATACCTGCCGTTATTGCCGTCTATGGAAAAGCTACATATCTGGCGGTTATTACCACCGTCTTTGGCCACCCAGGGAGGCGCTTCGGCATGATGGCTGAAGCATTGATCCTGACAATTCTCGGGACGCTTTTCGGGGCTGCCTGGTCAGTGTTGGGAGTATACCTATCGTCTTTGGTATACGATTACAATACACCAGCAGCTTACACTATTAAAGGTGTTTTTCTCTCACTGGCGGTTTTGTTTCATGGGTATCTGAGGTCCCATACCCCACGACTATTTCTGGGCGTCCTCTTGATGCTCATCGTCGTCGTCGTCACTTTGACAAGCCCTGCCACGGCCGTTTCTGTTAGTTTGGTTACTGGTATACTCTATCCGATTTTAACGGCAGTTGTGATCTTGCTTATTGTCAATGTCACCGTTTTCCCTGAGTTCAGTAGTAGCTTTTTGGGCATTACTACCATTGAAACTTTGAGCCAGACCGTCAACACATTGAGAGACGCCAACAGCTACTTTGTCGCCATTCTCGACCCCGATAATGAGACGATTGGGAAGGAAGACGAGAACAATTCTGATGGAGAAGCTGAGAACCCGGAACCAGAAGAACCTCCAAAGGGGTCTTTATTCCATAGGCTGTTTAAAGTAGTCAAATCTCTGCGTTCAAAGGCGTCAAAGCAGGCACCCAAAGACCCTGCGAAAACATCTGAGGAAGAGCATTCTGGAGAAGATCCCTCTACTCCAGAAGTTCCAAAACCTGTTGTTCCGGCAATTGTCGAGCTGAAATCATTAACTGATCAGAAAGCGAAACTGCGTGCTAAACTGGAGAGCTGCAAATCTGCACAGCAAGAATGCATGTTTGAACTCGCATTTGCCGTTCTGCCGCCACGGGACTTGAAACCGGTCAGCGATACGTCGATGAAGAAGCTCGTTGCGAACACAATATCCTTAATCGGGGCATGTGAGAGCAAATATGCGTTACTAGGCGACAGAGACGATTCTAAAGTTACCAGTGACAAAGTCAAAGGTGCCAAAACTCCTACAGGGAGCGTAAGTAGGAGCAGACGATCATCGATCGATCAAGACTCTGAGACTGGCGGCGAGTCAGGTCACGAGCAGCCATCAAGTGACAAAGAAGAGCCATATATGCTCTGGAAGAAGAAGAATAAGAAGAAGAAAGCTCATAGGAGTAAAAGCAGAGCTAGAAGAAGCAAAAGCAGGGCTAGACTAAGGAGAGAGAAAGAAGACTTGGAAATGGTGAAGCCCCAGAAAGAAATAAAGTCCGCAGATGAGGAGCTCATGAGACGGCTACTAAAACGGATTGAAGGTCCTCTCCATTCACTCCAAACTAACATCGACAAGAGCGTGGAAGTTATCACGTCTTGTCTAGCTTATTGTTACGATGTGCCAAAGCTCCCGTCTGGTGCATTTCCCCCGAGGGGAATTCGATTGGAGGAATTAGACATCCACATTGACGCTATGAAAGCCTCCATTGTCGATTTCGACAAGAACGCCTCGGCCGCCCTCGAGTCTGCTACAGCATATTACGAATCTCACAGCACGCATGTTGACGTCACACCTAGAATGGAGATTTTCTTGATCTCAAGCTTCATACTCAATCTTCGGCAGGCGGCAACCAACATGCGCAAAATGTTGAAGCATTCGCGGAAATTGGTAGAGAAGAGGCAGGCACGCCATGAAAAGCGAAGGTTGTGGGCGCCAAGGATTCACTGGCGGAAGTGGTTGACCACAGGCGGAGAGCATGATAAGCTCTCTCTTCCCGACCAAGGGCGGAAAGACAAGCGCCAGGGAAAGTCCGAACACCAAGATGACGATAAAGGGCCACATGAGACGCGAGCAAAAGTTAAAACTGGTGATCTCGAGGCTGGTGGCCAAACGGCACCGGTACAGAAACCGCCCGCACCAAAAATAACCAAAATAGCCAAACCCAAAAAGGAGGAAAAGAGCCGGTTTGCACGCCTGCGGATCAAGCTCGATGATTTTGTTGATGGGGTCGCAGGTTCGGATGATGTTGAGTACGCAATAAAGCTCACCATTGCAGTCCTTCTGGTGACTTGGCCGGCTTTCGTTGGGAGGTGGAATACATGGTATTACCTGAATCGTGGCTTATGGGCGGCTCTTCAACTAGTATTGATCACAGAAGTCGTGATCGGTGCCAGTGTTTGGGTCTTTCTACTCAGAGTTGTAGGAACAACTATCGGTTGTTGCTGGGGCTTGGCTGCATTTGAAGCCGCCAGAGGAAACCGTGTGATCACAGTTGTTATGTTGGTTATTGGAGTTGTTCCATCAACATATGTCCAGCTCGGAACCACGTACGTCAAAGCTGGTATGGTGTGCATTATATCGATGTCCATTGTCGCTCTAGCAACCGTCGACAACACCTTGTCAGGAGGTGCAGTAGACAATTTTCTGAAGCGTCTTATTGCGTTTCTGATTGGTGGAACTGTTGCTATATTCATCGAATTCGTTGTGTTGCCCGTTCGAGCTAGGGATCGACTTGTCGAATCTCTTGCCGCAGCAATTCAGAAGATTTCCGAGATGGAGGCATGCCTTGCGTATGGCGTAGAGAGCGGAAAGAACACAGATGCGCGATCTCCAGAAGTCATAGAGAGGTTTGAGGTCGCCATGGATAAAGCCGAGGACGCGCTCGGAGCAGCTGCGACTTTTCTTCCATTCTGCAACCAGGAACCCCGACTGAAGGGTTCTTTTGCTGGGCTTAGCCTAGTTTACAAGGAAGTTCTCTACGTTCTCCATCGCATCATAGAAAGAATGGACAACATACTCCAGCTACGAAATGAGTATGGTTCCGGCGTTCTTGAAGAACTTAACGAAGAGATTTACGCCTATCGAAGAAACCTAGCTGGAAGCATAACTTTGATTCTATTCGCCGTACATGAAGCGCTTACAACCAAACTGCCACTCCCTCAGTTTCTGCCTTCTGCACGATTGGCACACCTTCGAGTTGTAAACCGAGTACGAGAGCTTGTATTGGAGAATGAACCTTCAATTCTTGGCAAAGGTGACAATATAGAACGATCGAAGATGGAGGTCCTCATGGTGCGCCGGATGTTGCGCCAGAAGTTTCTGTCTTGGAATGCGGCATCAGCTGGGCAGATCGAGGTCATCGAGTATTTAGAAGAGCTTGTAGACCTGACTAAGCTCTTGGTTGGTGCAAACGAGTTCCGGAGCGGTCTCTTAACCAGGCCATCGTACAACGATTATATAAAAAAGATTAGAGAGATGGAACAAGCCGAAGAGCGTGAAACGCTAATTCTGGAAGAAAAACGCGGTCGACAAGAGGCTGAATCCAGCCAAGTTCCACAAAGACGTCCAAGCGAACGATCCCAGGAAGCTGAGATGGCGGATAAAGTGGCTGAGAAATTGGAGCCCGGGGTGAGGAAGAGAAGGAACACCAGGCTGGGAAGCATCGCCAATAATGAGGGCGGCGATCAGGTGAACGCGAAGTTGGCCAATGCCGAGCTGCCGTTGTCGTTGCAGAGGGTCAGATCCAGGAGGATCGAGGAGCAGGAGTTGGAGAGGATCCGCAGCAAGCAGAGCATTGAGGAGGAAGAAAAAAAGGGACGGTAACGATGGTGTATATAATATGCACCGATGGTGATTTGGCCCTGAGAGCAGCTCATCGCCAGAATCGTTAAACCAATCAAGAGATTATCTAATTGATCCGTTTGGTTTCGAAGTGAAGTCCATGTGCCTAGCCGCTACATGTTCTGCATTTTGTGGCTCTTTTTTTCCACGGCTGATATGATACGCCTGGGATTCTATAAACTCATCTTAAAACTATACAGCAGTATTATTTTGTGTTGTTTTGTCCAAATGTAACTGCTATTTTGTAAATTCCTATCACAATTTATTTCAGGAGGGCGGGTTTATTTATGTTTTGATAATTCTTAAATGTCTGTTTCTGTTTGTTCCGATGGGCACAATGTGAATCTTTGGCTAAATATCCCACCACAAGAGGACCCATTTGACAGAGAAGAACAATCACAACAACTCTTGTGTTACTCTTAAACAGTCTTTTATTACAATGACGGTTTATTCTTGAGTGTTGAGTGTAGCCGTGAGTTACAAGTTGGCGACTTCCGTTTCAAGAAGTGAGACCACCAAGCGGTGACCTTTGTTCTGGTTCCAATTCACCTGGCCTTCAATAACAAACCCAACCATCTTTTACCACCCACTTTCTACTACTCATTTCCCTTGATCAGTCACCTTACATCTTTCAATTCTTTCCAATCGACGTTTCCATACTGGACCTCACGCAGGCCGTTTCGACATCACTGGAACAATCACAGCAAGATGGACCCCGTTACTCCAGTCCGAAAACGAGCCTCGATATCATCCAGTTCTTTAAGCAAAAGTGAAGAGGAAATAATAAAAAAGCTACACACTCATCCGGAGCGCCTGTCATCAGGTGAACTGGCGAAGACACTGCTGAGCACCTTCAACAAGAACCTGGGCAAGTTCTCGTTTGCCACGACGTTTGACGTCTACCTGAGATGGCTTGAGGCCCAACGCCGTGCGCCACAGACAACAATCAACTACAACTGGAAGAATGTCGTCATGCAATGGGCTCAGAGCTTGAAAGCCAGAGACTTCAAACTCAAAGACCTAGTTCTCGAGGTTGAGCATTGGAAAAGGTCTCATGGGCCGTTTTCCGACCCAAAAACCGAGGTGAACCCAAGATACCCACCGACTATAGAAGAGTTGGAGACTGCATACAAGATGGATTTAAGACCTCACAGCGCCAGAAATCCTCCAGCTGTTCATCCTATCAAAAAGGAAAATCGTTATTTATCTGAGGAGCCCAAACGTGGGTATAGAGGGCCAGAATTCAACAAGCAGGAGGCGACCAAATCTCCAGCGAAGCACTATTCGTCCTCTCCCAACCATTCAACAGTTCGTACAAGTGCACCTGGTGGCACAATTGGTCTGTTCGTTATGAATGTTGGGAACTACTCAAATACTGAAGTGGTCGAAATCTTCCATCCTGATTCCAGGTCTTCTGTCACGCGACTAGAAGCGTGGTTGACAAACAGGACTGTGCATTTTCAAACGATCGAGGATAGGGACCGAGCTTATTACCTGCTGCCAGACGATATAAAGGCCCGGAAGGAGAAAGATCTCACACGCCCGCTTGTTAGAATATATTCCAGAGGAAATAAGCAATGGTCAGATATCGACGCGAGCAGCGGACATGCAGGCAGCCCTGAGAAAACATCGAGACGGCCTGATGGCATTAAGGATATACCCGAGGAAGTAGGCCTTTACTTTATGAACACTGGGAGATATTCAAGGAAAGATGTGGAAAAGCTCTTTGATGAAAGAGGTGCTTTGAACATCATTGGCGTGGAACGGTTAGATAAATCCAATGTGGTTGTGCGGTTCTCGTCCAAATATCTTAGGGACAAGGCTTTGGAACACCTACCCTCCTACCTGAAAGATGACAATAAAACATCACGAAAAGCTTCACTCTTTGTGGTGGTTTTCAACCCAAAGTTGCATGGCATACATCCTGCAAGCCGCCTTCGGGAAAGGCAACTCAACGGTCCAGATAAATTATATGGCACACGAGCCGATAAGAACGAAAATCGAATTGAAAAGCCCATTGCGACCACACACAGGCACGCTTCACGTTGGAAACACACTCGCGATGAAAACGATGATTTTCGGCTCCCAGATAGAACGCTCAGCGATGAAGGACGCCTCTCAAGATACGAATCAGCCAACAACTCGAGCCCTGAGTTCCACCGCCATAAGCCACAGAGCCCAGTGCTTCCTCCGGTTCGACGAAATGAAGAGAAAGAAGTTCATTATTTAAATGCTGAGGAGAGTATGATGTGGGAACAGGGTCAAGGGGATGTTTTTGCCGGACTGTGGTTGGAAAAGCTCGCAGATGAGATTATGGAGCGAAGAAGCAAATGGGACCACCCAACTAGCCACCATAATGCTCTAACAAATAATTCTTACAAAGAAGATGATCCCGTCAACGAGTTTGGCAAGGCCAAGATTGGATTGAAGCGATCCAGAACTCCAGATCCCATCGATCACAGGGAGTATATGGACGATTGTTCCAAACGCGCCAAGCGCGTAAATGATTCCGGTGGCCCCATGGTCAATTTTAAGGAGGGGCTATCGGATAATGATGGTCTTGATTCTAGTACGCATGATCTCACCAGGGTGAAGCGCCTCAATGCGCTCCAAATGTGGGATCTCCTTGACAGTGCCAAACCTCAGGCAGAATCTGTTGAGAGCGAGACAAGCAATTCAAGTGAAAATGGTGCAATTGTGGAGGAGACCTCGGATGATGATGGGGATGACGAGGACGAAGAGGCAGAAGCCGATGTCCAACTGTCTAACAATGAGCTGTACGTTGGCTTTATCTCATTTCGAACCTCCATGCTAACTTACTTGTTGCAGAGAAACTATCTCGAGCCCAGAAGACGGATGGTGCTCATCTCGAGATTACTGGGCTGGGTCTTCGGGGGGCTCTAATTCTTCCGAGCTTGAGGAAGGTAAGTTACAAGATCCTCGAGACTTTTTGATCAGAATCTCATAGGTCTTTAGGTGCCAGTGGCCAAGTGGATCTGTCAGGCGCAGACACTGTGGAAATGAGCGACTCCGATATCAACTTGGACGCTGACAGTCTGGAAATGAGCGACTCTGATATCAACTTGGACGCTAACATGGCATATGGTAGCCCGCAGACACCACCAGATGATGACTAGCGCTTGCACACTATATTGGCGAAGGTCGATTTTAGGTTGTTTCTGAGTGGGGTCGCAATTGCTAGTCCCTGAAGACTGCCAGGTTGCTGTCACAGTCACACGTACACGCCCTCTTTATTCTCAGTTTAGCCTGTCTCGCGGAGTCATGGAATTACCAAATTGCAATATCTACAATCCACACAGTTTCAGAGTGTCTGATGCCAACTGCTTCTTCTTTTGCTCGCAACTGCTGGAAATAAATAATCCCGTGCGAAACTCATTAGCGTTACGTACAGAAACTCGCAACTCGCAACTCGCACCTTCCCGGAATTCCGCGACGTTGGCTCGTCTTGACGATTCCTTGTTCGCTCTTCCCCTCTCCACTCACCATGTATAAATAGCCACTGTTGGCGCCGTCTCACTCTTACCCCCCACAGCACACTTTCTGGTGTATCTACATGCTGTCTTCAAGATTCCAGTATTATTGCCGCCAAAGGACTTCCCATACGCTTTTTCCAATGTCTCTGCCAAATGACGGTCCGCTGGATAGTACTGGACAGCTTTCACAGCCAAATGTCGGTCCGTTGGATGGTGCTGGAAACCGTCCACAGCCAGATCGAGAGCCAATCGACTTTTTTAGAGAGGGTGACCAGCCGGTTTTCCATTTGCGGAGGCCCATTATTATCACCTGTCATTGCAACAGGGTCACCGGCGTCATACTAGCTCTTCCTTTACGTGCATTTAGCGAGGGTAGCATGGTTGATATCGATATAAATCACGATTATAGGACAAGAAAATCCTCGGGCCAGTTGGCAGTATCGTACTTTCCATCGCTTCAGCCGGGGCCGTATACATTATCTAAGACAGTATGTTTCCGTCTAGGCGGCTCTAACCGAGTGAATGCCCCTGCTCTCTACTTTTGCCCCATCTGTGGGTGCCACCTTTTCAAGGAGGAGTGGGAAACGGTCGCTGAAAAACTCGTACCTACTTGGGCAGTGGCAACTGGAGTTGCGGAGAAGACGCCAGAACCACAATGTACTTTCAGAATCGCTCGGCATATAAATGTCGATCAGACGGGAGATGGAGGGTTATCAATTTGGATGAGGGCCCGAAATAATGGTTCCATCATCCCCACAGATGTGCCAATGCAGAACATAAGTCACCCGGCAGACGATCACGCTCGACGGTCGCCGACGCCGCTCACTGATCATTCAAGCTCTCGGGACACCAACGGTGACACACTGGACGCGTCTTGCTTTTGCGGCACTGTCAAGTTCCATGTCACAAGGCCTACTCATGAAAGTACGCTCCCAAAATCACAATATCCTGACTTGATGATCCCGTACTACACCGAATCTGTCGAAATCCCCAACCCCGACGACAAAAAATGGTGGATCAGGGGGGATCGCTACCTTGCAGGGAACTGTGCGTGCACCTCCTGTCGCAGATGCTCGGGCTTCGATATCCAATCTTGGGCTTTCGTCCCCCGCGCCAATATATTCATGCATGCCCCTGACATGAATCTGGGTCTCGATTTCTCGAATCTGCCGGAGGGCATGCTGCGCAGCTACAGCAGCTCACGGGGCGTTACCCGCGAGTTCTGTCCTGGGTGTGGGGCGACTGTATTTTGGCACAACACTGATCGTCCGGAGCTAATTGACGTCAGTGTTGGGTTATTCAATGCGGAGGGGGCAAGAGCAGAAGATTGGTTGGATTGGTGGAAGGAAAGAGTTAGTTTTGCAGAGGACCGGTATGAAATGAGTGGATTGGTATGGGATCCGGTGACAAGTTTGGAGACGGGCCTTAAGGAGTCTATTGAAGCGGAGGTTGTGGACAGCACGTAATCAAACTCGCTAGTACATAGCTCTTATACGTTTCTCGACCTCGGTCTTGAACTTAGTATAATTAATCAGAATATCGATTCTGCGAATGGCATCGTTCCATCATTGTTCGGTGTGTAGCATGAGAAATTGGCGACTATGGGTAGTTGCAGGCGTTTAGGGGGCTGTGCTGTGGATGTCGGTATGCGTTTGGAGAGTCGTGAGATGCGTTGATAGAGGGAGGTTTCGGAGGCACTGAGAATCATTATCCCACACAGCGAATAAGAAGCACTGGTGTTGTTTTTGTGTCCTCAGTTAGGCAGGAGAGATATGTTGCCACCGGGAGCTTCATCGTGGAGTCGAACCACTATTCCATCGCTCTTCGAGTTTGTATTATAGGAGTAGAGGCAACTGTATGAGCCCTTTTTAATTCAATCATAAGTGGACTGTAATACTAGGATATATCTGTCGGTAGGTCCCACTGCCTGTCATCGGGGGTTTGAGCTGGGGCGTGTGGATCAGTTGTAGAGGGGGGAGGGGGAGAACTTTGGGGGTTTGGTGTAATAGGGGGTAGTTATTGTAGACACTAAGGTCTATAAAGATTCGGATGTTCCGTGGGTTTTCGTTCCATACTTTCTCGAAAGTTTCTTCGTTGTATGAAGCATTACGATATATTTCTTTGGTGCTAAGCACCCTTTTTAACAAAATTCGTTGCAGAACTAGGGCGCGGTAGGCAAGGCAAGCTCTGTCTACTGTCCAGGTATATACGGGTTTCTCAAATGAGTGTGATAAATACGCTTTTCGGAGGCTCTATATAGCAATTCTGCCAATAGATCGCCATTGTCGGCGCGCTATTCAGTCCTGGGACGGACCAAAAGCCATGAGTGCTTTAACATTCATAGATCGGGATATAAGGAGCGGGTGGTTGGAGACTTTCTGCCATATATGGGTAATGTCCTGTCATATGGCTTCACGGACAGTGCACGAGAGCCAGATGTAGTCAGCTGTGAAGTCGCAGCTATATATACACACAGCGAATAACAGGTGACACGTTATCCTCGAATATCAAATTGTCATTGTAGATTTTGCCGTATCATATCGGCAAGTATGTACCCCAGAACGCCTTGCCATGCAATAGTGTAACCCGTCCCGTCCGTGGACATCCCATACTCTGCCATGCCATACCAGGCACAGTGCACCACACGTATCACAATCCGCTGTTTACTCCAATTTATCCAGATGCTCCAGCCTCGTCAACACAACCTGTTTGCTCGTTTCCTCAATCTCGCCGGCAAGGAACACCTCGTCGAGGATCGCATACACCTAATCCCCCTCGAATTAGCCCAATGCCCCCCTCCCTCACATCCTTGCGCACTCACCTTGTAGAAGTTAAACACCAAATCCAGCTCACACACATTCCCAAAGAAGCTATCCAGCACCTCGACAAAGAAGTGTATGGCCTCGAGGTACGCCAGCTCATTATCATTCGCATCGACGCAGACGCAGAAGAACAGCCCAGCATACCGCCGATACACCACGCGGTGCTGCCGGAACTCGACGAAATTGGACTGATGCTTCTGGTCCCGCGGCGCAATCAGGCGGTGCACCTCTCCCTTAAGCTTGATCTTGTCGGCGTCGGTGTACGGGGCGTACCATTTCGCCAGGCGGGTCTTGCCTCTGTGGAGCGCGGGGGTCAGCTGGGCGCGGGCTTCGG
>JPKC01000030.1:0-70450 GCA_000750925.1 Pseudogymnoascus sp. VKM F-4518 (FW-2643) | reverse complement strand
GCCTGCTTAGTTCTATAGGGCAGGTTAGGCTGCAACCATGTCTTCTTCTAAACATACTAAAATCAAAGAACGTCATCTCCTTGCCCTTTGTATTGCTGCTACTAGGGTTAAAATGTCCCTATATACTTAATGTAAACGTTGTAAAACGAAGTGCGTTATGTCTAGCAACTCTAGACAATGTGCTAAATGCATAAAATCAAATGTTAAGTGTAATGCTGCTAGTCCTTCTCTTAGAGATTGGGAGCATCTTTAGTGTAAAGAGGAACGCTTGTTGTAAGAGATAGAGCTTGCTATTTCCTAGGCCTAAGAGGCTATAGCAAAGCAACTCTGCATCTCTAAGCAACAACGCTTGTTAAAAAGCTATAGGGGGGAGATGTTGCGCTATAGTCTCTAGACACTTAACGAGCTAGAAGAAGCTAAGGCAAGTAAACGTGCAGCCCTAGCAAAAGCAGCTCAGTTGCCTACTTCTCCTTCTACTACTAATTCTAGGGTCCCTAACCCTAAACTAGATTTCTTAACCTTCAACTATATAGCCTTGTTGCTGTTGTACTAGCTAAACTAGGGTGTTGACAGTAGAACTCCTTTAACAACTCTAGGCAGCTAAGGTTCTTCACTGTTTCCTATAAATTGTCTATAGGTTTGTAACTCTTCTATTTAATTAAAAACTCTTCTTAGCGTCCTACTAACCTTCTGTCTAGAATTGCTTCAACCTTATATTTAACAATCTCATTCTTAGGCTAGAGTTTAGTGTTAGTTGCAATTAGGGTATTCCCTCTTGCTAGTTCTAATAACAAGACATAAAACACTAGGTAGAGTTTGGAGTTCTTAGGTAGCTACAGCCTATAATTAACTAAGCTGACTTTGTTTAATATCTTAAATGGTCCCAATTTCTTAAAGTCCAACTTTGTACTTAGTTGTTTCATTTTAATGTGTTTTTAGAGTAGGTATACATTATCCCCCTCCTTAAAGGCAGGTTCTATACTATGCTTCTTGTTTGCATATATAGCGGATCGTTTATTTAAGAATTGGATGTCCGTTGCAAGTTGTTTGTAGAATGATTTCAGTTGTTCTACTACAATTAAGGCTTGTTTAGCTTGTAATTCATCTAGTCTTAGTTGCTTATATGCTTCTAGCTAGTATCTATAATTGGCAAAGAACGGTAAGACTTTCATTGCTTCTGTCATTGCACTGTTATATGCGAACTATACAATGGGTAAAATATAAACCTAGTTATCCTACTAATGTAAGGATTCCTCCTACTACATTGACATCCCTAGGACATTCAGGGATGTTACAGACAGTCGACCTTACAATCGGGGATGTTATAGACGGTCGACCTTACGAACCAGACTCGGGGCTGTTGCAGACTAGGTAAGCGACTAATAGCGAATGCCCTATAGGCAGGGACTGCAGGAGGTTAGCGCTAGATTACTGAGTCGGACCCGTTGTAGGTATTTAGGGGGATAGACTCAATAGGGTTCCCTCTTCATCTTTTTTGTATCCTTTATAGTAGACCTATAGGATTGTACCGAAACCCATCCGACTCGCACTCCCATATGCTCTTTGTCGTGAATCGGTGCCCTGTGTCCTTACAACTAATGATTGACATAGCTTTGTAGGTACTGCTTAAGGGTTTGATTTAATCTTTCTATTTGGCTATCTATCTAGGGATAGAAAGCTGTTGACAGCTTATGATTTGTTCCTAGTAGCGCCATTAGTGATTTCTAGAATTTCGAAGTAAAGAGCTTGTCTCTATCTAAGATGATTTCTTCTAGCATCCTATAATCGGCTAATATGACTCAAATAAAGGTATATACAAGCACTTTAGCGTTGCTAGCTTCTAGATATGGTATGAATTTCCTATACTTTGTAAGTCTCTCTATAATAATAAGGATAGAGTCGTATTCTACTCCTGTTAACAGGTCTTTAAAGGGTGGTAGCTTAACAACGAAGTCTAAAGCTATAGATTTCTACGCTCCTTTTAGTACTAGTGTCGACTTAAGCTGTCTATATGGCAAGTGCCTATTAGATTTTAACTTACTGCAAATGTCGCACTCTCTTACTACCGTTTCTACCTACTTCCTTATACCTAGGAAGTAGTAGTGTTAGGTGATTTATTTAAAGGTTTGTGTTACTCCCTAATAACTGTGTGTGTAAGGACACAGGGCACCGATTCACAACAAAGAGCATATAGGAGTGCGAGTCGGATGGGTTTCGGTACAATCCTATAGGTCTACTACGAAGGATACAAAAAAGATAAAGGGGGAACCTGTCGAGTCCGCTCATATAAATACCCGAAACGGGTCCGAATCAGTTGACCCTGCACTAGTCCTAAAATCCCCTACTATAACGAGCCCGCTAGTGCCCTGAGCCCCTAAACTCCTACACTTCCATTCTATGGGGTAGCTCGCTATGTGCAGCGTCACTAGTCCGCAACAGCACCGACTCTAGTTTACGCTAGATAGTAGCCGCAACAGAGCCGTAACAGCCTCGAGTAAGGAGGCACCCTTACAGTTAGGAGGCAGGAAGGTATCGTATTCAGTAAGTACAATAGGTCTACGTATATACAGCGACTATTGACTAAAGGTCTTCCTCTAAAGCCTTCAGCCCCTTTTATCTAGGAACCGGTTGCCCTAGTTTGCCGAGCCCTGCCGGCGGCTCCACCGCCAGGGCCCTGAGAGTTGGCCTCACGTGCCATCACGTGAGGCAGGCCTTACAGTTTCCTTTCCGGCATCGTCAACTTCCAAAAACTCGTACGGTCTCTTATCCCTATAGAGATTTTTAGGTTAATAGACTACTTATTGGAAGGCGAATTAAATAAAGAAGTCACTAACATCAGGAACCTTTCGTCGTTATATAATTGGCCGAATACATCGTTCCAGGCAGACACTTCCCAGCAAAACTCAGAAGACTTGTATAGTTGATTACAAATTGCCCTTCGAAGAAGTTTAGTACTCCTTTCGTCAAGTTCTGTTTTCTTTTTCTCGCTCAAGGACTCTCTATACTGTGGTATATTGAGATTAGGGCAGAATTCGCTCCAGCTATCTGCCACTGCTCTGTTTCCGATGAAAAACGACTGCCTAGATATGCTAACCCCCGAGAACGGTTGTGGCACCAATGGCATGGCGCGCTCTCTTGGCTCTGGCCTGAAAACCTTGTTAGAATGTGGTTTCTATCTTTGTTGCTCACAGACCTACCACGACATGCTGAAGTCAAGACAGTGCTTAACACGGAGCTCTTGATCTAAGAACTTTATAGGCTGAGCTCAAAGTTACGGCCTCTCGAAATATTGTGATATCAAATCCTTAGAAATAGAATCAAAGAAGGTATGAAATCACCTTGCGAGATTGTTAAACCGGTTCCTCTATATATCAAGAGTGTTAGGCTCAGTAACAAAGCCCTGAAGGATAGCACTTTTAGGCATCCGTGACTGCCTGAATATCAACCATGTTCCTTGGCGGCAGACTGCACCCACAAACATGCTGCGCACCCCTCCCAAATGTTGGAAATCCAGCCCCCAGAGGTCGGCCCTCCTTTTGGCCGCTGCTCCGCCGGAGGAGCCACGAATCGGGTCCCAAGGGGATGACCACAGGTGAGACATGCTCTCGGAGCCACCGCGACCACCAAAAAGCCTGCTGTTCGAGTGTGAGCTCGTAAACCCTACCAGGCAGCTCAACTCAAATCTGGCGTTTAGCAGTGCCTACTATGGCCTATAAATAGGTAGAGTTAGGGGGCTAAAGTCAGGCTAGCACCGATGGATTAATATTACTAAACCACTGAGGCTGATTTCCTGTTAACCAGAATTCCAATCTATTTTAGCAGGCCAGCTGCTTTTACCACCACACCTTCCATTTTCGCGACCGCGCAAAAGCAGCCGCCCGTTTCTCATTTCTCTCGTCTGCTTACTACGATTGGTAATTGTGTATTTGAGTTTGGCAAAAAAGTTATGTCATCCGCCTAACCCGCTCGTGCGTCCGCCCCTGCATCCGCCCCTGGCTCGTTCCCCATTTCTGTAGCATCCAAAACAACATTTCGTTTCTAGTTTCAAGACTATAGACTGTTGGGCG
Organism: Pseudogymnoascus sp. VKM F-4518 (FW-2643); assembly: GCA_000750925.1. Lineage (NCBI taxonomy): Eukaryota > Fungi > Ascomycota > Leotiomycetes > Thelebolales > Thelebolaceae > Pseudogymnoascus > Pseudogymnoascus sp. VKM F-4518 (FW-2643). The sequence continues at coordinate 66,383 of JPKC01000030.1, read as the reverse complement.
TCCCCAGTAGGTTTTCGATTCTAGGATTCAGTTTCCGTGCGCAGACGGGGTGGATACTATGTCGGGGAGTGGCCTACTACTGATTTGGTGTCTACACATATCTGCTCCGTCTCTTGCCGCTCCGAACCCCCACCAGGCATTCGGCCAGAGTCCTTCGGTGTCGAGATTTGCCATTATAAACGGCTACACTTGGGATACCCAGCACCTCTTCACTCTTGTAAAAACATTGACAACGTCGCCACAGTTAGCGAAGCCACTTGCAATGTTCAGTTGACCGACCGTGTTGTCTACCTCCCGCAGTGACTGATCTGCGAGGGCAACCTTGTAGCCTTTCAAGGCAAAGGTCTAGGTGACTGACTGGCTGATATTGGGCCCGGCGCTGAGCGGAGAGAATCTTGCTAGTAGCATTTATGATCCACATTGTAGGTCCGCCGTAGCGGAGGTAGACAGAACAATTTTGATTCCTAGGCCTTCTGTAACTTGATGATTTATAATACCAGAATGGTTAAGCAACGACCCCAGTCATTGCTCCTACTTAAGAGAACAGTGTGTCCGTCCTAGAGATACAATTATCGTTTCTTGCATTAGACTCAATCACAAGAGTGTTGAGTTTCCCATTTCCATTCAATATCCCTCCTTACCAAGCCACGCCCAGTAACATGTCTCTCCCGATCACTCTCTGGGGCCATGACAGCGGCCGCAACGCCTGGAAGGTGGCCATGATCCTCGAGGAGCTTAACGTCCCTTACACGTTCAAGCTCATCGAGTTCTCGGACATGAAGAAGGAAGCGTATGAGTCGATCAACCCCAACGGCCGTGTGCCTGCAATTGAGGACCCAAATACAGGCATCACGCTGTGGGAGTCGGGCGCCATCATCGAATACCTGGTCGAAACATACGACAAGCAGCACAGCATCAGCTTCGCTCCAGCCTCGAAAGAGTCCTACGATGCAAAGCAGTGGCTGTTCTACGAAGTATCCGGCCAAGGCCCATACTTCGGACAGGCCGTGTGGTTCACCCTCTACCACTCGGAGAAGCTCCCCAGCGCTGTTGACCGCTACGTCAATGAGATCCGTCGTGTCTCCGGCGTCCTCGACCGCGTCCTGAAGGACAAGGAATTCCTCGTCGGCGGCAAGTTTAGTCATGCTGATGCGGCGTTCGTGACGTGGTATGCCGTCGTGCCCCTTTTTCTTGATAGGATCAACCTCGAGGCCGACTTCCCCCTCCTCAACGGCTGGTTAGAGCGCATCAAGGCCCGTCCGGCCATTGCAAAGATCCTGCAGGACCGGGAAGCGGCTATGAAAGCCAAGTAAAATTGTATTGGGAGTTAAGGGAATTCGTCTAGCGAGATCCATTTTGTTGCTGCGTCTGAGATAAAGTGTCAACGAAATAAATCGAGGGCACTTGCCTATAACGCTTAGTTTCAGAGAGTTATAATTCAAGCTTCCTTACTCATTTTACTTCGGACTGTGCAGCTAAAGACCACTTACAGCGAAGCGTGGTATGCTAAACTTGGGATTGTTTGGAAGAAGAATAGGACATATGATCTTATAGTAGATAGGTTAATATATAGTAGTAGGAAAGAACATAATGAGCAGATTACCTTAAAATTATCCGTATCCTTGCTGCTATCGTGTTTCTAGACTGGGGTGATATTTGGATAGCTTGTAATATGTTGCGGCCGGGTCATCCAGATACACCTTGAGTTCGATAATCCCACGTTATTTCAATGATCGAACTTAGTAATCTGCAAATCCAACAAAATCGTCGGCTGTCCCCACAAGATCCCGATAGGAGGCGACAAGCTCATTCATGTCCTCAATAGCCTGGACTTCAGGGAATGGACCCTCAGGGATATTGTCAAGTCCACTTGCTATAATTATTTCGAGGTCCATCTGGGTGCACCGCCCATCGTCCCTCTCTGACTTGAGAAAGGAGTTGACGCTCTCGCGCGTTTGCCTCACATTCTCCGCCAGGGGCTGCCACTCCTGCTCCTGTGAAATTGCTCCTTCCAGCACAGATAGGGCTTCCGCTTCTAGGTCTTACTGTGGTGTGTCCCCGTGCGTTGCTGGAATCGATCGCAATCCCAAAGACGGCGGAGACCTCTCCAACTTAGGAGCGGCAACCTCGGGAGGGGGAAAGTGGGAGACGTCAGCCGTATTCGTCTCTATGGGCCGACCGAAATATTCGAAGTGAACAGATCCCCGATCGTTAAATGGCACCGGAAACCCAAATTCATCCACTTTCACACCCATCTCTTGCTCTTCCTTGTGTCTTGCTTCGAGCTCCCAGTATTGTTGGATCATTTGAGCGACCAGAACGCTGTTCCACATCCCCTCTTGTCGTGGACACCGTAACAAGAGCTCCATTGCCGTTGTTCGAATAGAGACAGTAGGACAGTTGATACAGACGTAATAAAGCGGTCCTATCAAGCCCAAGTCGCTGCGGAAGGTAAGCTGCGGCTTCCCATTCTTTGCATCCTGTTCTGCAGCTGAAATTAACGGCCTCGACAAGTTAATGACAATCCGAAAGTTGTCTAAATATTCCAAGAATTTATCCGCGTTCACTGCTTCGAACACAGCTCTCATATCACTCATGTCAGGGCGAACACCAGCCATTATTTTCGCCGTTGTGTGATGTATTTTCAAGAGTGCGGCTCCTTGCACTTCTCTACTAGTGAGATCTTTGCTTTTAGATACCATGAATTTTTCGAATGCAAGGTTCCAGAGAGACAATTGGGACGTGTATTTGTCGAATATAGCGAGGCTTTCTGTGGGTTGTAAAGCGACAGGTAGATTTACACTGTATATCTTCAAGTCAGCATGTGCTTGGTAGACAAAATATAGTCTCGAGGCTTTAATCTGGAGGAATGAGAAAATGTACTTACTCCCACATGTAGAACGCCCTAAACAATCCATCCGCAGCCTGATCTAGGGCATTTCGAGCTTCTTCTAGACTTTCAAATTCTTCGGAGATTACAATCTCTTTCCTGGAGACGTCCATCAATTGTCTAGCAAAGGCTGTCTGGTCAGGCGTACTTTTTGTGTCAACGTAAATAATAGACTGTATCGACAATCTCGTAAAAAGAGGAGCAATATTGTCCTCGATGATATGATTCTCTGTAGACGACCTCCTCATGTCCCGCAGAATCCTAAGCCCGCTTTGAAGATGGACCATGGCTGATTCGAACCAGCCTCGAAGGCTGTCGAAACAGACAAATAGTATGCAGGACATGAGCGCTGTAAGCGGTTCCTCCTTCCCACTTGAAAGAGCCCTCCGTAGGGCTCCCATGGCTTTCGCGTACTGGTTCAGTGCAAATTGGGTTTTTTGGTCCTCCGCTGACGGGGTTGAGGGCACCAGCCTCTTCCGTGAGAAGTCTTCATGCAAGGCTCCCAGTGCTATCACAGCGTGTCGTAAAGAAGGTTTTTGTCCAGAAGCAGCCAGTATAAGCCTTTCCCAGAATGAAGAATCATAGTAACTAGATAGCTCCGCTGCTGTATTCCGAAGAAAGAAATCAAAGCCTCTCTTCTCCTCCGCATTCCCGGGTATGTGTACAGAGATTCGTTGGATGAGGTCTGTAGAGTTCTTGGGTGTTTGACTGGATATCGTAATATCGATACAATACCCATCGCACTTTCGTCCGGTCGTCGAACAGCGCTGACAACTCGGCCTGGCTTCGTCGCATTTGATTCTCCTAACTCTGAACGTTGTGTAAGTTAATTGTCCATCTTTGAGAGTGCATTGCGAACCTACTTGCAAGTTGCGCATCCTGTCTGCACCTTTGGACTGAATCGTCGTTTGCGTTGCTGAACCTGACCTATCGCCATCTTAGGCCTCATGTTCGAGACTTGTAAAAAACGCCGAGTTTGGGAATCGAGAACGAGAGAACAGGGGACGACGCCAATCCAAGCATAATGACATTTGACATGTAGTAACAGTTTAACCTACCGACCAACCTCGAACATCGTCTCTGAGCTCCATGCTTACCAAAGCATGGTAGGTCCCATTCGGCCCAGCTTTTAGTGCCTGTCAGATTGTTTGGTGTGGATTTGGTGTGGATCTGATGTGGATCTGCCTCATAAGGGCGCTAGCAAGTGTACGAACGGACGAATCATAAGAGATAGACATGAGCTACGTAAGCTGATGAGTAAGCATGGATGTGTGCGTTCAAGCCTACGAGAAGACTTTCTTATACCAAAGAGATACTGCAATGAGAAGCTTTATCTAAGAACCTTGCGGAGTTGAATTCTCGTGAGTAGTTATGAGTCCAATTATTGGTGCCAAGGCATTTGAGATAAAGATGGAGAATATTACTCCTACTCGACTCAAACCATAGCCTGGTTCTTAAACCCAATGGCGCGGACGTTCAGTATTTATAAGTATGCGTCCCTCTCTCCCTCCCTGCAGCCCATCACCTCACTCAGTCACTCATCTAAGTCGCTCTCGAGCGACATAGTAATATATATATGGTGGCTGACTGAGAGGTGAACCCAGCCTGCCTTCTCCCATCCACGCTATGGTTGCCCAACCTCCTTCAGGAGAAGGCCACCCAGTCCCGGAGGCCATCGTGCAGCTATCCATACTTCAGCAAGTAGAAGCTGTAGTTGACGCCCAGACCAATCCCGCAAGATCCACGAGACAGGAGACCCTCCTGCAAGGGACTGACCTCATCGACGCGGCCGATGACAACATCCCCCCTCCTGCTTACGGCGACATCTATGGAGAGATTTGTGACGAAAAAGGCGGCCTGGGTGCCCGTGTCACCGACGACGGTCGCGTCAATATCCGCATCAATCAGTTCAACCGCCGATTGTCCCAGGTCTTTACTCCTGCCTTACGTCAACACGTCCAGAGTGTCCAAGATAGTCTCCCGCCTCCTCTCCCATACATTACTCCTTCCTTAGGAGGCAAGGAGGGAGTTACTCCACCCCCGCCCTTGAACGTCGTCATCCAGGTCGTGGGCTCGCGCGGAGACGTGCAACCCTTCGTTGCCTTGGGAAAAGTCTTAAAAGACACCTACAGCCATCGCGTACGTCTAGCGACTCATCCTATCTTCAAGGGCTTTGTGCAGGAGAATGGCCTGGAATTCTTCAGCATTGGCGGCGACCCCTCCCAGCTAATGGCCTTCATGGTCAAGAATCCTGGCTTGATGCCCGGCTTTCGCAGTCTACTAAGTGGAGATGTCAGTCAGCGAAGAAGAGATGTTGCCGGGTACATTCAAGGCTGCTGGCGATCATGTTACGAAGCCGGTGACGGAATGGGTCTTCGTGCTACCGACGATGATTTTTCCGAGCCTGCAACAAGACCCTTTGTCGCAGACTGCATCATTGCCAACCCCCCAAGCCTCGCCCATATCCATTGCGCAGAGAAGCTGGGCATCCCTCTCCATATCATGTTCACTATGCCATATTCTCCCACCCAGGCCTTTCCTCATCCGCTGGCCAACATCCAATCCTCCAATGCTGACCCTCAACTCACTAATTACATAAGTTATGCTATGATCGAAGTCCTCATGTGGCAGGGCCTCGGTGACATCATCAACCGATTTCGCGTGAAGTGTCTCGGTTTGGATCCCGTGAGTCTGATCTGGGCCCCCGGGATGCTCCAGCGTCTCAAAGTCCCTCACACCTACTGCTGGTCTCCGGCCTTGATAGCCAAACCGAAAGACTGGGGCCCTCACATATCCATCTCCGGGTTCTACTTTCTCAGCTTGGCCTCTAACTATACCCCTGCCCCCGACCTCCAGTCATTTCTCGACGCCGGTCTGCCCCCCATCTACATAGGATTCGGGAGCATTGTTTTGGACAATCCCAATGCGATGACGGAGCTTATTTTCGAGGCCGTGAGGAAGACTGGCCAGCGTGTACTCCTTTCAAAAGGCTGGGGAGCCATGGGCGCGGACGAGCTTCATATCCCCGACGGCGTCTTCATGCTAGGCAACGTGCCGCATGACTGGCTTTTCAAGCACGTCTCGTGCGTCGTTCACCATGGTGGCGCAGGAACTACGGCGGCAGGCATTACCGCAGGCCGGCCGACTTTAGTCATTCCCTTCTTTGGAGACCAGCCTTTCTGGGGCGCTATGGTCGCGCGAGCAGGCGCCGGCCCCGATCCGATCCCTTACAAACAACTCACAGCGGACAAACTAGCCGATGCCATCAACTTCTGCGTGAAATCTGAAAGCTTGGAACGCGCCAAAGAACTCGCAAGCAATATCGCGGCGGAGCGAGGCACCGCCATAGGTGCTCAGTCGTTCCATCAATATCTCGATGTTGACCGACTCCGTTGCACCCTTGCGCCATCTCGACCCGCTACGTGGCGCATCAAGCGCACCCAGGTCAGGTTGAGCGCTTTTGCTGCATGTACTTTGGCGAATGCAAAACTTGTGGATTTCCATGACTTGAAGCTCTTTAGACCACAAGAATACTACACCGACGAAGGTCCTTGGGATCCAATATCGGGATTCTCTGCGGCAGTTTTTGGAGCGATCAGCAGCATGGCGTTGGGGGTAGCCGATATTCCATCGGAGACGTTGAAAGCTTTACTCATTCCGTTTGGGTCTAGCCGAAAGCAGTCCCAAGCATCAGTGTCGACAATGGCAAGGAAAAGTGATACCTCATTTGCGGAGGAAAGATTAACTCCGCCAACTTCGCCAGAACAAAGTCAGGCGGGCTTGAATGTGCAGGAATCTATTGCTCGTCTTCGGAGCCCTCCCAACCTCTCCGGTCTGTCAACTCCCACTTCGAACATCGGATCAAGCTCTATGTCCGATGCATTGACATGCCAGTTGAGTCCCAAAAAAGATGGCGCTAGCCGAAGTCGAGTCCACAGTTGGAATCAATCCAGCTCCGGTAAGGACCATGACATGCTGCGCCAGACCGGCGTGCACACGAGCAAAGGCTATGGGCGTATCGTAAAGGCGGTTGTTCAGTCACCTATGGACCTCTCAATGAGCATTACAGAAGGGTTTCATAATGCCCCTAAGCTTTGGGGAGACGATACCATGCGCCCTCAACAACAAGTCAGCGATTTCAAGTCAGGCGCTAGGCAGTAGGAAAAGAGTTTGCCTTCGGCTGGTACGATGGCGTTACCGGTCTGGTCACTCAGCCCTGGAAAGGGGCCCAGGAAGAGGGAACTAGCGGTTTTCTCAAAGGAATAGGCAAAGGGATCGGAGGATTTCAAAACAAGCCAGGTGCAGCCCTATTTGGTATCCCCGGTAATATAATGAAGGGGGTACACAAAGAGGTGCAGAAGTTATCCGGCAACAATGTGCAGAACTACATTATCGCATCTAGGGTAGCTCAAGGATACGAGGAGTGGCTGCAGAGCTCCGATGCAGAAAAGCAAGATTTCATCGTTTGCTGGAAGCTAATCCAGAAATACCTGAAGAAAAAACGAAACCCTGACGAGATGGTGCAAGATATCTTGGAAGCACAGCGAAAGATGAACTTGAAGGACAGAGAGGCCCCTCAAAACTCCGGACGTACTGCGAGTTCCGCTCGGTCCGCCAACAGTGCAGATGCTTTGACCCAGGGTCCCGAGAGTGTCATGCTTTCCCTAGGTGGATCAGAGTCCCCTTTGTGCCCCGCCAACATGGCCCCCGAAGAAACGCTGGGAGCGGCTAGAATCAATGAAACCATCCGACTGTCAATCCAGGAGACGTCACGTGGAGACGCAGAAGAGGATGCCAATGTGGAGCGGGCGATTCAGGAAGACGTGTCTCAGCTTCAGCGCCAACGACAAGAGGCTACAGGACACCAGGCGGATCAGGAGAATTTGCGCCAGGCGATGGCGACGAGCGAAGCCGAGGCTCAGCGACACGCACGAGAAGCATTAGAACATGAGGAACAGCTGAAGCAAGTCATCGCGCAAAGTCTGAGGAAAAAGAGGCCGAGGGGTAGCCATAGTGAATGAGAGTCGGATATGAGTCTCGAGGTCGAGGACAATGACGAGCTCGAGTGGGCAAGGAACAAAACTGAACAGATGGCGGAGAAGGCGGCAGCCGTGGCTGGTAGTTCAACAGGCGTCCAGCCATACCTTTCATATGATCCGGGCATCTCGCGGGCACCACGCAAAGTGAGTTTGAGGCGCAACAACAGGGACATCAGGGGCAAAAAACTATACAGTAGAAAACGGAAGAAGAGATTGTTATAGAGTACGTCAAGAAGCAAAGCCTCTTAGAACAGGGCTATCAGAACAAAGGCAAGGGCCGTACCACGGCGACAGAGGACAAGGACGATGAAGACTTGCAGAAGGCATTGAAGTTCAGCATGCAAAGACACGAACATAATGCAGAGTATCGGTACGGGGGGGGAGCTCCAGCGAGAGACTCAGTGGTGCAGATGAGCAGAACATCAGTTGCAGAACATGAGATTGCCGTATGAATAGGTCTGTTTGAGGCAGGCTCGCGCTGGTTTCGTGACCTGTTCCTGTGTAGTAGAGTTGGTCTGCGTTGCCCTTGTGGCACAGTAATATTAATAGTCGTATAGATAGGCAAAAAAGAAATAGAGGCCAGCCTTTGGTGTCCCTCTGCTGTGCTTATCATCCTCGTGCTTTATATTCCCTGCAATAGCTGTGCCTTTTGTCATTATGCCAGCTGTTGTACTTGTCATCGTTATGCCCACCACGATGCCTTGTCATATGATCTAGTGGCCGCCAATCGCGTATTGCCATATACGTTACACGGCTTCAACATAGAGCCTAGGACTAACATCACCAACTTTTGATAGTACGCGATCAGATGCGTGACAGATTCCCTAACACGGAACTGCCGGAAACAATACTCATCGCTATGCCGCAGTTCGCCGAGTCTGGCAACATCAACATGTTTCCATCTAGCCGATCTAATCCTCCCCTATTACAAATATATATCCACAATACACCCCGCCTGACTCCACGATTGCGCTAAGAGTATAACTTCGTTGACTTCGCACCCTCATCGAGCATGATTCTCCCAAGGCTTAAGTACATTTTGATCACCCACATCACCTTCCCTCACACCCCTCTCGGAAATAACAAACTCCGTTTTCTTTAATATAGACCCACCCCTTTCTCGCACACTATTCTCTCCTGTAACATATACCAGCTCTTCTTCACTGCCATCTAGTTCTCCTTTTTTGCGTGTCTGGCCGCGAGGTCCAGAGCCCCCAATTGTAACCAATTCTGATGGCTCATTGGAATGTGCGTGATATGGTCTGCCATCGGTTCGATTGCGACTGCGGTTAAAGAATGAGAACTGGCGGGAGAGGAGGGTGCGTAGAGTAGGCAGACAAATTACGATGACACCGACATTGATTTCGATTACGGACCAGAAGCCAGAGGTGATGTCGTCTAGGGGATTGTAAGTCATCATTGGTGTTTTCTTAACATGCGAGATATACTTACATGTGGTATCGGGATTCTTTGCGGATTTCAGAGCAAAGAAACGCATGATACTAGTGAACGTAATACTGTTGCCCGCCAGTCAGCTGTTGTACGAATCTCGTGGATACGAAGGGCTGTCTAATAACGTACAAGAATCCAAATCCAAATACTGCGTAGAGCAGAAATTTCTCCCGCCTAGCTCTCTGCAACTTGTATACCATATGCATCGGAAGAAGCAGAATGAGGAAATCAGTGGTGATTGAGAAAACGGCATTCGAGTACCAGGCATCTACTAAGTTATAGCAATGGCCCGGTTTGCTCTTGTTCCATGCCCTGTCAACGGGAATGCACTGAAAGATGCCAGCAATGACTGTGGCAAATGCGAACAAGCCGACGATGGTTAAAAGGCCATAAATACTGAACCGGTAAAATCGTTGGGGCATGATCCGTAAGTATAGAAGCAAGATGGATGCTTTGTTGAGCCCCACTGCCAATTTGTAGGTCAATTGAAATCCGTAATGAAGCTTTTTGTGATGTTAGTGCAAGCGCCGACTGATAAAATTAATTTACAAGACTGGCGCATCTTACTATGAGACATATCGTAAGTTGTTTAGCATTTAGATTATTTTTATGACGGCCCCAACCGTGTGCAATTGCTAGATGAGGGTCAGTAATTTGAAGCTCTGAATCGTCAAACAGGCCAGGAATTAAACACTTACCAACGAGAGTCTGAACATTACAAGCCATTGTAAAGGTCTATATCTATGTCAGTAAATGATTTTCCATTTCGCTTTGAGGTTGTTCGCTAATAGCAGAAAAAACTTACAAAAGCCGCGAGTGCTGCCCAGTCATCGTTTCCAACTTGCTTGACCAAACTCCTACTTGCAAACCGTGCGATGAGGAATGCAGGGGTAACAGAAACAAAAACAATGCAAGCTATCTTCTCGAAATCCCCATGATGGATGTCCGAGTTGTCTATTGCCATGATTTTGTGAAAGATCTGGTGTCAGCCATGAGGTATATTGGCAGCGGCTATTTCTCGAACAAAGAGTTCCACACCGATAAACACAAGGGGAGTCGGGGCGGGTATCGTCCATCATATGTGCTCCCAGCAGCTAATTTATTAGTCTTGCCCGTAGCCAAAATCTAGATTCTGTTTTGTAGCTAAACTCAAAGTGGGGTACGAGGGTACATTCTAGCATGAGATAATTAGATACTAAATTCCCCTGCCATGAGATCTTACTGATAATAGATTTCAAGCGAAGCAAGTCCCTGTTCTTAATAAAATTCCATGCGCTGAAGTTTGGCCGAAATTAAAGTCAGGGGTGTTGAAGACGTAGGACAAGGCGAAGCGAGAGAAACGTATTTATCCAAATTAACAACGTGGGCAGATTGGAGGAGAATCTAGTAGAATCCCAACACCCTCGGACTTCCCCTGTCGGCCCTTTTCCAACTTGAACCTAGACTTTTCTGCAGCCAACATCCTCCTCTATTTCGTATGAAACACAACCCAACATCCTACAGAAGAGAGCTCCCACAAGTTAACCTGTTATTATGTCCCGCCTCTCTGGGGGAAGTAGCATGGTATTGGAGGAGGAATCAGTGACTGAGCATTATTAAATGACAAATCTTATGTGTTTCGCACCCCTACCCAGCTAATATACATAAAATTCCCGCGATGCCACAACCACATCACTCATATCTTCACGGCAACCAGTTCAGCAATGCTGCATGGAAGCTGTCTGGGTCTTGAATTTGAGGAGAATGGCCAAGATCAGGGAATTCAACCAAAGTACAGCCAGGTATTTGTGCTGAGACTTGCTTCCCTAGAACCTCGTAGTGACCTAGCAATGGCTTGACAGCATCTGGTGCCCAGGCCTTTCCAATCGCCGTGTTGTCCTTGTCGCCAACCACAAGAAGAGATTCCATTTTCAAGTTAGGAAGTTCATAGATGATAGGTTGAGTGAAGACCATGTCGGTTGTAGCGGCCATATTCCAGGCAAAGTGGTCTCCCAATGGGCCCTTATAGATACTAAGGAGCATATAGACCCAGACATCGTAGGAATCTTTCCACGTTCCAGAGTAGTAGGTAGCTTGTTGATACTTTTTGATGCTATCATAGGTTGTAGAAATCTCTGTTAGATATGAGGCATCCGGAGTTTGATATGGAACTCCAAGGGCGAACCAGTTTTCGAGACCAAGGGGATCAACCATTACAAGGCGGTAGGTCTCCGTAGGGAACATAAGAGCGTATCGTCCGGCTAGCATGCCACCCATTGAATGACCCATAATCGTGGCATTGGTAATGCCTATGTCGTGAAGAAGGCCGTTGGTGTTTGTGGCCAGAGCCTCCAGCGTAAATTGATATTCGCTGGGCTTCGTCGACTTGCAGAATCCCACTTGATCAGGAACGACAACGCGGTACCCATCTTTGACGAGAACTTCGATAGTCGCGATCCAAGTCGCGCCACAGAAGTTCTTGCCATGGAGAAGGACGATGTTTCCTTTCGGAGTTCCCTTTGGAGAAACATCCATGTATGACATAGTTAACTTCTTCCGCTGAGAGGTGAACCGGTGGCTTTTCACGGGATACGGATAAACAAAATCCAGCCCGTTTGCAAAGTTGCTTTGGTTCGCAGTGGCTGCAACGGTGCCGCACACCAATCCAAGGAGGACGAGAACCTGTGTATAGAGCTTCATCATGAAATATCTATGAAAGAAGGTTGCGTCTTTCTCTGAAAAATTATAATATTAGTTGTAGTTGCAGGCGGCGAGGAAGTTGAGTGGTACTGACGGAATGCTCTCACCTACTCAAAAAGACTAAAGGTTCCCAGCAAAGTAATTTTGCTGATGGATAGTGAAAAGCACGAGAGGGGGATCCACAGACTTAAATGAATTGCTTATTTGCCCATCAAGGATAAATGGTAACCATGGACATGGGTTCATAGCTTCTCTAAATAGAGCGATATTAGCGATTATTTTGAAGCAAGGTCCCTGTAAAGTATACTACCCTCGCCCCACCCACGGCGCATTTAGCATTCAAGGTTGCTTCTTGAACTTACCAATTAAGGTGGTGTGGACTGATTTGTCGCGCTGTTCCTGAAATGATTACATTTATGGCCTGTCGGTAATGTGAACAATCTCCCCGAGAAGAGACACAACCACGAAGCTCCGTTCCCATCCCATTATGGTCCTTAGCTTACATAAAGGTAGAGACGGATTGGATTCAAGGGTTATGCAACAAGCTTACAACCAAAAAAAAATCGGTTTTCGCAACTGATACAAATCGATCCTCTCACATAAGGAAGAGCAGGATTCCTTCCGTCGAGTAAGTGCGAAAAGCTGTTTGACGAATCCCCTTTCGCACGGATTAAAATCGGAATTCCCGCCTCCAACCTTATCCTCCACATTAAAGCAGCTCTCGCGGCTATACACATATCGCTGCTAGACGAGCTTCATGAGAGCTAGCGACGCCGCATATTAAATTGATTCAAGACAGACGACGGTCTTCTTGATCAAAAGAGGGGAGGTCTGGAGGGGCCTGCCCCAAGAGTCTCGAATAGGTTTCTTCTTTAGGCTACCAAAAATGGGACATTCTGTGTCCATTAGAGTCACCAAGGCCTTGTTTTTGTTTATGTTTTTGCGCTGTGATGGTAACGGTGAAAGATCGAATGAAGACTCGTGCCCGAGGGAGCACATAGACTCGATTTGGCACGTTTGGGGTGAGGAAGCCTTCAACAAAGAGATCACCAATCTGCTCTAATCCGAGAGACTTGCAATTCCATAGGCCGTTGGATTTGCAATAGAAACATAGTAATTGTTGATATTGTTGCCGCGAGCTTGCTACTAATTTGATGAATAATGTAATGACTGGACTGGCGTTCCATGCTACCATATTTCTCCCAATGGCCTATCTTTATCCAAGAGCCTTTCTAGACCCCATGAGGCAATTGTTACGTTTATTCCTCTCACCACGTCTTGAAGGCATTGATATCAAAGTTCGGCCACAGCAGCCTTCCATACTCAAGTTCGCGGATGACCTTCCCATGCTCATTCCACCATATCGCAGACAACATGACCATACCCGATGAATCACCCTTCTTTATTCCAGGGGGAAGGCCGGCCTTAGCTTCCTCGGGAGGGTCAATCTTCAATGTGAACCGTATCACATTCTCTAGGATGGCAAACGAGCCAGGCGCAGAACTGCCATGAAGGGAAATGGCCTCGACTGAAACATTTGTCATCAGACTGCTAAATCCCTTGTTCTGCTGGTACCAAGTCTCTTTAGGTGACCTAACAATAGCAAGCGCTGTAGAGGAATATCATGTTAGAGTGGTATCAATCAAGAAGGGAGGCGGGGGGAATTGCTCATACAGATATCAGACATGCGATATTCATCAGCGACAAGATCGTTCATTTTGTCGTAGTCGCCGGTCGCGAAAGCTTCAAAGTACTCGCTAATACGTGACAACAATTCCTTGTCATGGTGGTGTTGGATGCGGCTATCGTCGAATGCAGAGGAGGTCGAAGCCATGTTGTGTGATGTGTGATTTAGGCGGTTATTTGTCGCAGTACATGTTACTAAATGATTGTAGATGCAGAAAGATTGGGAAAGGAATTGAAGCCATACTTATATTCTTATCGCTCATCTTGAACAAATGCTGAATTGAAGGGTTGCTCCGAATCTGTGTACCCTTGATTAAATGGTAGAGGGGTCACGGCCCACGAACGCAAATGCGTCTATGTTTAGATTCCATGTCGTGCGAAAGGATCTAATTTATGACTCGACGTGCAGCATGTTACACTTCAGCTCCAAGCTAGCGCCGGTCAATTGCCACTTAAGGATGTCAGCACTGAGCAAAACTGGCTCGTTGCCAGTTGACAAATCGTCTGCTTCATTGCATCCTCTTGTGATAGCTGAGCCTGAGGCTTTCTGTACTAACACCTCATATTTCGCATGCAAGTACAACCATGCCAAGGCCAAATATTCCGACTTCCAAGACATCAAGATAATATTAATTGGCAAGCATACATGTCGGTCTTACTTCAGCTCCAAGCTAGCACCGATGATTGCCAGTTAAAGGTGCCTGGTTCAAGCAGAGTCCCGCTCATTGCTAGCTAAAAACTCATCCGCATTACAGCATCCTCCCGTGGCGGTAGTGGTCTCGGGGTCTCTGGTGCCAACGCAACATATTTCATGCACGTTCCGGATCATCCGCGAACGGATCGAGTTGACGAATGATCTAGACAACTTACAGTTATCAACGTTTGTGGGTAATCCAGTCCGCTCGCGAATGGTAAAAGCAGTAGCACAGCGATTGCGATGATCGGAACAGCAAACTAACAATGGTACATGAGATTTAGAGACTCTGGCCGCCCTCTGGCCTCTATCTGGTCGCACATATCCCTTTATAAAACGAGCTAGCAGCTCACTTAGTTCCGTAATTTGCTTTATGTAAAGACGATAAACTGGCCATCGCTTAAAATGAGGAACGGTTGGCTTTTAATATCTGCCTTTAGTTTTCACAAGCATTAATTACAGAATTTTCTTTAAATGAAAGCTGTATTATCCTTGTTCTTGAAGCATTAAAAAAATCGCGACGTGATATATCCGACAACTCGAGCAAGTTTAGCGGCCCAAAAGAGAACGGCGCTTCTCGTAGGACCTCAAAGGCAACGATAGATCTATATCACCACATTTTTTAGTTTCACTCTATTCTAACATGCCTACACCTGATAATATTACCTAAGTTACTTAAAACGGTGACCTAGGCTAATTCTACAGTAACATCAGCAGACGATAAAGGAATCTGCCATCCCAACCGAGCCTCAGTGATACTTGAAGTCGTGACCGAATAGTTCCTCGTCCCCGTGGTTGTTTCTGCCCACAGCACCGCATTCGCTGCCACCGGTACACCAGACAACTGTGAAAGAGTGACAGTGATCGCTCCAGTGCTGGGCACATAGCTAAAGTTCTTGATGATACCAGCGTCAACGGTAATCAAGACCCCTAGCGGCCCAATGAAGATCCTCCTCCTCACTGGGTCTGCCGTCTGCACAATGACCGAAGTCTCCGAGCTGGTTAGCACACCACCATATGCGACGAGCCCCACAACACTATCCTGCACGACATATGTCCCGGTTCCCAGCACTAGACCTAAGAAATTTGGGCCGTAGTCTCCGCTTAAGCCGTCCCATTTCAAGGTATCGGGCCAGGAGTGGAAAGATGCAGCGGCAAAGCCATCCTCGTTTATGTTGGAGATTGGCCCGCTGGTTCCGCCATACCCAACACGAAGGAGGTAGGAGTCTGATGGGTCACTACGGAACGCACCAAGGAGAACGAGGGAGTTCAATCCAGATCCGTAATGGTGGAGTTGGCGCTCGATGCGTTGGAGTTTGCCCCCGTATCTAGACATTACGCTGTAAGAAGCTGGAATAATGGTAGTTGGGAATAGAGGCCAGGAATAGGGGCTAGGAATGGGGGCTGACAAGAATAGTAAATGATACCTACATGTTATCCCAGTATCGTCGTGCATTGCCGTTCCATCCCCAGTGCGGCACGGTTGGCATATACCCAAGCACGCTGTTCACCGTCTTAGTTACCGTGCTAGTATATCCAAAGTATCTAGTGAAGTTAGCTTCGATGCCAGAGAGAGTGCTTATCTGTGAAGCTCAGAGATGCAGATTAGAGACTCTAAGATAACTTACTTTGACCAAAAGTATACGCCTTCTTGTCCCGTCGAGTCCCAAGCCATCTCACTGCCAAAAGGCACTGCCTCGGTGTCCCACTGATCCGCACGAGACTTCATTGCGGCTGTTAGAGTCTGCGCCTGAGACGAGAGACCCTCACGAGTGAGATCGGTAAGGATCTCGCCGAAAACAGTTTCGCCCATAAGTCCAACTTTATTAAAATTAACATCGGCTTCCATAGCTCGAATAATTGTGCTGTAAGCTTGGTTGAGATACCAATCCCAAGTGTGGCTCTTGATGAGAGTAGGGTACGCCCTCCCCGCACGGTAGAGACTCCAATAGGCCGCTGCGACGTGGACGTAGTTGTACGCACGGTCAGTTGCATCTGCCGTTGCTTTGTTCCAGGCTGTCCAGACAGTCCAGTTTATACTACTGTCATAAGTATAACTGGGAACCGCAGCTGGCTCGTAGAAGAAAATGCTCTTCCTAACTGCAAAGTCGGACGTCTGAATGGTCTTCCATAGAACACCGTCTACGAACGACTCGAGCTTCGTGATTTCATCTGCATTAGGCTGCGCTGCTTGCTTCATGCATGCGGCGAGGTACGAACCCGCACCTCCTTCGTCGCTGAGACCAGCCACCCAGGCTCTTGAGTCTTGTTTAACAATAGATCCTGCTTCGTAGTCATAAGTTAGCACCGAGGGAGCCCGGCCAAATGGGTCTGACGTATCGGTGAACCATTGATCTGTCGTGAGGAACTGACCGAGGCTCGCGACCGCCTCCGTCCCCGGCTTTGTGACATAATAGTGTATTGTCTGAAATTTACCGTCCGCATAGGCCACAGTCAATCGAACACGTCCCCATGCAGTCGTAGAAGGTGTTACCGTATAATGCCCATCACCAGTGGAAACTAATGTCAGGGCATCGGCCGGATTCACGGTAGTTGACTCGACAGCAGACGACCCCTGAAGGAAGAGGTCCGCAACCGTGCCTCTGGGGATGATATACCCCGGAACTCCGTGAGCAACAGGCGTTCCTGTCTTTATAACTGTCGAGTCAAGGTCTCTGACACCGCCTTCAGCCACTGAGAATCGTAGTCCAAACTTCAGTGACTCATCCGGCTGTAGCGTTCTTGAAGAGGCCTTATTCCACGGCTCCTTGCCAGACCACTCGTTCTCAGCCCAAGCCTTACTCAATACCTGCCACTCATAAAAGCCTTCGAAAACCTGACTGCCGTAGGCGGTGTCCTCGTAGTAAGTCTCTGCCAGATTACGATAGGCTTCCATCGGTGTGTCACCAAGAGGGGTGACTACGAGCGCCGGACCATCTCCACTTGTAGGTGCAACCCGAATCTGGCCTGCGTGCATTCCTATGTACGGGTCGGAAAGGGAACACACGCGTAGCATGTCGCTAGCTTGACGGTTTGTGAATATGCTGTTAAACTCCGCTGGAAATCCCAGGCCTCCAATCTCGATAGCTGAGGATTCTGAATTGATGATAGTAAACTGGAGACCAAGGTCGCCGGACAAATCAATCCATTCCCGCGTGATATTCAAGGGACCGGTAGGAAGTGTGGGTGTAAGCCCAGAAGCTGCCAGTGCTCCCGTTGAAAGTGTGGTTACTTTCTTTCGCGACTGGGAAGAGTCACCCGTGATCCAGGTTGTGTTTTCTGATGTGCGATATCGAAAGGTGATGTCTCCCCAGTGATATTGGCCGTCCTTGGCTCGAAGAGAGAGGTAATCGGAGGGGAGAAAGTCAAAAGTCCCCCCTGCTGGCTTCAAGGATGCAAGTACTTGAGCATCGCGGACAATTTGAATATCGAAGTTAGCGGTAGTAAGTTCTATATAACCATTGTTAAGACCTAAGGTATCCTGAAACAAGACGGTAGACGTGAGGACGGAAACCACAGCCGGCAAAAAACGGAGAATTTGAGACCTCATAATTAAGCTTCAAATTAATAGCATGAAAATGAAGACTTGAGGAGCGAAGTGGTCAACTATTAAGATCCGCAGATTCATATGAGCAACAGTTTTTATAAAAGAATATCAAAAAGCGTATATAGCAAAGGCTATATAGCAAAGGGTAGCTATTAGTGGATTAATACTCCCCATTAAGCAGGTAGACTCTCGTCGTCTCCAGAGAAATGCAAACTCTATGATGTAAAACAAACTTCAGTGGTGGACTAACTAAACAAATTTGTATATAGCCTGAGCGGAGATTCTATTCTCCAAGTCTACCTTCCGCCTCGGGAAGAGATCGCGCATGAATACGAAAGGGTATAACACGAGACCCAACTAACTCAATAGGCAGCCGACTCAGTTATCAGCCCAACAAGCTTCATTAACCCTATACATACATTTTAATAAAAACGTGCTATAATACGGTAATTGCAGGACTAAAGTGCCTAACATGGCAGGTAGCTGAAGCCCTGTGCATGATACGAACTGTTCCCAAGTCATAATTGTTCCGACCCAACCACAACTCCCCCCATACAAATTTTGCTATTGGGTTTTATCTACGTGTTGTTGAATTGTGTGATAATGTAGTAGTTATTCGCGACTGGGCCGTTCGTGGTTGGGACGGAACATAATTAATTTCTCATACAAACTCGAATTAATAATATAAGGCGGGCTGACTCAACTATATAACGTTATAACGTACAGCATTTAGAATCTACCCGGCATTTTCTTCAATAGCTCTTCTGTCCATTTTGTCGTCACAATCGCTTGTTATTATGGCACCCTTAGCATTCATAGCACTTGCTTTGTTGCTCGTTATCCGGTCTTTCGTTGTCGCATCCCCCCACCTCCGCCGCCAAACTACAACTTTCACATCAACCGGAAACCCAATTCTTGCTGATGCATCTATCAACTCGGCCGACCCTGCACCGATTGTAATAAATGACACCGTCTACATTCTATCTGGTCGGGATGAGGCCGGAGCCACTGAAAATGGCTTCATCATGAAATAAATGGCAGATCTTCGAGGCCCAAAGCCCGGATCCGAGTGGAGGCAGTTGGTCGCTTCATCAAGATGTAGCACAACCTCATAGCGTATTCTCTTGAGCAAAAGCAGGTACAGCTTACGCAGGTCAGATTGTCCAGGGCGCCGACGGCAAATTTTACATGTACGCTCCTGTCACTCAAGCGAACAGCGCGACCTCGGATCCCTTTGCTATTGGGGTAGCTGTTTCAAGCGATATACTTGGACCCTTCACCGATGTTCATTCTTCCGAACCAATCATATCGCAAAGCGTGCCATCTCCAGGTAATACCATCCAGAACATTGATCCGACAGTTTTGGTTGATACCGATGGCCGGGTGTTTATTTATTTCGGAACCTTTGGCCAGCTCATGGGCTATGAGCTAGAGTCAGATATGGTTACAATCAAAGGCTCAGTAACTACGGTCGACTCTCTCACGGGCTATTTCGAGGCTCCGTGGCTCATCAAACGAGATAGCACGTACTACATGCTGTATGCGGTCAATAACGCTGGAGAAAGTTCTCCTTGTACTCCGACCAGTTATCATGCCTGTATAACCTATGGAACCGCATCAAGTCCACTTGGTCCGTGGACGTTTCGAGGCATCGTTATTGATATTGTCTCATCCACGACCTCTCACCCTGGTGTATACCAACTCGGCGATGAATGGTTCATCACATATCATACGCGCGATGCCGTAGGTGGTACTCACTTCCGGCGGAGTGTTGCCTTCGATAAGCTCACAAGGGATGATACGACCTCTCCGCCGTCAATTATGAGGGTGACGCAAACGCATCGCCCGGCATCTGCTAACGCTCCAACTCGTAATATCGCCCCTCGTGCCACGCCATCCTCTACCAATATCACCCCAATCCAGTACTGGATCAAAGCGATCAATGATGAGCGGGTTAAAGCGAATCCACTGCCACCCGATTATTGGTGCTCGTACGCCGCAGAGAAATCGCCAGAGACAAGTACATTGACGTATAAATAGGACACAACGGTGCAGCTAAATGGTGCAACCGTGGCGTTTTATGCAGATCAACCAACGGGGTCCAATGCCGGGGTACCGCCGCCGGCGTCATGGAAGCTAGAATATCTCACATCAGTAGGGTCATGGACGGCGGTTTCGGTAACGAGCTCTGGAGGGTATCAGACCACTGTCACTGATTCGCCGGAAGAAGTCAGCTTTCAGACGGTCTCAACTACTTCTTTAAGGGCGATCCTAACGGCTTCGGGCTCGGGCGGTCAGTTCGGAGGAGTAGGTGTCAAGGAGTGGGCAGCTCTTGCGCCAACTGCTTCATGATAAAGACGCTTTAAAAGCATTCGCAAAAGCATTTCGTTCCTCGGGAAATAAAACACATATATACTCTAAAGACTGTTCAGGAAGTTGTATTAATAGGCAGCACATTGCTCTCACCCTTTGACAGGCCTTTCCACCTAAATATCTATTCTCTATGGAGAAATCAATCCCAGGACTTTTAATAAGCGTTTTCCAGCGCACTAACGTATAATACAGTAAAATATCGCGACCACTTAACCCACCCGCATGTAATTTTGAACTTCACTCGGGATTCTCCCTTGCTCTTTAGTTTAGTATAAAACAATGGGACTTTACCGTAGCTCTGACGATTTAAAATATGGAGGGATCTACAGGACGGTTTGGATTGCCCTGTTGTTGAAGTCTTGGCCCACGGGTCGACCAATCATGCCAAAGCAGGGGTATGCATCAACGGAGCAATTGGCGGGCAATGCCCCGCCAACGGCAAACTAAACCCCGCGATGGCCCCCGCCTGCTAAACCGGGTGTCGCATCGAGATCCGTAGACAAAATTAGCGTGTTGCCAGTGAAGTTTGTGAGAGCGCATATATAGCGAGGCACGCAGGATCCAGGGCGACATCATGTAGGCTTCAATCCAAGACGTACTCTGATAATGGCTGAATCACGGGATGCCTCTGGGCAAAAGAAAAACATTCTGTTCCTCATTGCAGATGACCTTGGGAAATATCTTAGTTGCTATGGCGCCAAGAACATCAAGACTCCAAACATTGACTTGCTGGCATCGCAAGGCACTCAGTTTGACATGGCCTTCACAAGCACGGCATCATGCAGCGCCAGTCGATCGGTCATGTATACCGGCCTACATACTCACCAGAACGGGCAATACGGGCTAGCCTGTGAGAGGCACCACTTCGCCACATTTGATTACATCGAAACTGTTCCTGCTGTGTTTAACTCCCTCGGGTACCAGACTGGAATCATTGGGAAGGTGCACGTTGGGCCGGCCTCATCCTATCCGTGGGAGATCCGCGAAGAAAGTGGGAGCAGAAATGTTGGATGGGTTGCAGACCGAGCAGAGTCGTTCTTTGAAAAGGCAAAAGAGACCGATCGACCATTCCACCTGACCGTGGGATACATCGATCCTCACCGTGACCTAACTCGGTCTGGGTTTGGAAACGAAGACTTTGGCGACGCTAGGGTAAAGGTCACTGACGTTCAACCTGAGGATGTGGAGATCCCTCCATTTTTGAACGACCTACCAGAGGTTCGCACTGAACTTGTCGAATATTACCAGTCCATCCAGCGTCTAGATGCTGGCGTGGGCTTGATCCTTAATGCGTTGGAGAGGCAAGGACTATCAGATAGCACACTAGTTTGCTTTGTTAGTGACAACGGTGCGCCATTTATCAATTCGAAAACAACACTGTACGATGCTGGAATCCGCCTCCCAGTCATAATCCGAAACCCGCAATCGAAGGGCGGCGTTGTGAGCCCAAACATGATCTCATACATTGATTTCTTCCCAATGCTCCTGGACTGGGTCGGCGCAAAGGGGCACAGGTTGTCTGAAAATAGTAGATCACCACAAAGACTTGGAACATCCTTCCTGCAAATTCTCGATGCTACAGAGCTCTTGCCGGAAGAGAAGTGGCAGCACCACGTATTCGGATCTCATACCTTTCATGAGGTGCAGAACTATTGGCCTACTCGCTACCTTCGCTCAAGACGATATAAGTACCATCGCAATCTTGCCTGGCGACTGGACTTTCCATTTGCCAGCGATATGTATGGAAGTTTGAGCTGGGACGGGATCCGCAACACTCCGCCGCCTGTAATGCTCGGACCTCGCTCCCTAAAGAACTACATATGGCGCCCTCAGGAGGAGTTGTACGACATGGAGAACGACCCGCAAGAAGTTAACAATTTGGCACAAAACAGAGAGTACGAGAATGTAGTCAGAGAATATCGTGCGAAATTAGAAGCCTGGCAATTAAAGACGAACGATGCCTGGCTCTATCGAGATGGTGTTTCTGTGGCAATGAACCAACATCACATAGATGCTGGTCTAAAGATCCCAGACAGGTTTGAGATTGATGTTGATAACCCGGGGAATCGAGGTGTTGCATGCTGGTCACCCGAAAATTTACAAGTACAACCGTCAGTTTGAACACAGGATCAACTACAGAGGCATACTTAGAATGGGAGGTTTTAAGTCTACAAATAATGTATCCATCGCTGGGGCCAATACATAGTATATAGAATCAATACAATTTAGATCAGTTAACTTTTTTAAAGTAAATACCCAACCCCATCGCCGAAGGTACTCCGGTAGCTTCTGGATAAAATGTTCTGTAGTAAAACGAAACGAGCGATGCCACGGTTTAGAAGTCACTTTTCAGGATAATTTAAGCTGCAAATATTTGATTAACCCTTAATTACCTCCTACATTGTAACCCTGGTGCTATGAAAATATTTCCACTATCTTCCATATTACAACAGATTAAACTTTCTGATCCACGCTACCGGTAGCTTCAACGACGTCCTGGCTCGCAACATCGGACTTACCATTTAACATCTCGGCAGCGGCTTTTACATCCCTTTCAAGTTTGTTACCGCTGCCCTTCTGCTTAAATGCCCAGATCGACTCATTAAAAAGATCATCCATCTCTTCCAGTGTTTTTCCGCATGACTCTGGAAATAGGAGAAAAACATGGACGATGGCGCAACAGCAGAGCGTTCCAAATATAAGAAATGTCTATTCATAATTAGTCGTCGGCGAAGTTGAATGGGGAAACTGAGTCGAACCTTCCACTGGATATGCTGAAATGCAGGAGGAGTGAAGAATGTGAGCGAGAAGTTCATAAGCCAGTTTGCAAATGTCGCGAGTGACACGGTCTTGCTGCGAATATAAAGCGGTATAATTTCCGGCGGGTAGACCCTAAATCCAGTGAGTGATGGTTTAGTTACAAAATAAAGGGATTTCTTACCACCCGACTGGACCCCATGTCGGTGCATATGTCGCAATGAACAGGTATGAGCAAGTAATAATGGCTCTGGAAGCTTTCTTATTGCGTACCACCCAGGTTACGGTAGGAACACCGTTCAACCCACCCGGAACCGGCTCTCCATATGTAGCCATGATTGCAGCTTCTGTGAACAACAGTACGGCCAAGATAAACGATCCAGACATCATGACTTTCCTTCTTGGCCAGCGATCCATGTACAGGAGCGCAGGGAGCGTCATAACGACATTGATTATATACTGGATCGAAGCAGAGATTAAGGCATTGTTGCCAGTTAGTCCTGCCATTTGGAAGATGTATACGATGTAGAACATCATAGCATTGGTGCCAGTGTATTGCGACCAGACGTGGGAGAATATAGCACAGGTTGTGCGGACAATATTGTGGCGTTTGAACACCTCAGCCCAGGAGACGCTATTGAATTCGGCTTCCATCCTGTGTAGACGTTAGTAACTATGGATAACCTGCAATATAGCGGTACATTATCGTACCTAATGGCGTCTCTGATTTGATTGACCTCGGCTATAATCAGAGGATCCATTTGATTTCCACCAGCATGTAATCTTGCCAAAACTTCCGTGGCTTCGTCCCATCTATCTTTACTTGCCAGCCATCTGGGAGATCGTGGCATCATTGGCAAAAAAATAAGTAGAACAAGAGCAGGAATCATTTGAAGCGCCCAAGGAAGCCGGAAAGAAGCCGTGCCTTTGACAAACGATGTGCCGTATGACACAAAGAACATAATGAGGATCTGTAAAAACGTGAGAAACAAGTCATTAAATAATCTGCGTTAGAAACTCACTCCCCAAGTAATCATCCATTGCTGGAGAGATATAAGTCTTCCCCGAAGATTTGAAGGGCTTATCTCAGCAATAAAGATTGGGCTATCGATTGTCATCAGCAATTGTTTTGATTCAATTTCGCCCACTTACGTACCCTTGACTTGTTAACATTCCAACAGCAAATCCATTGATAATCCGGGCTACGATGAGCATCGCAACATTCTGGACAGCAGCCATGACGGACGAGCCAACTAGCCAGACTAAGCAGGCACAAAACATAGTGTCTCTTCGTCCAATTCGATCACTTGTGATCGTAGAGAACATCGAGCCAAGCATCGAGCCGCCAGCCATGCTAGCCGTGATGCCACCTTGAAGAACAGAATTTGGGTGGTTAAAATACGTTTTGTACTGTGGTGATGTCAGTTTGAACGTCTTGAAAGAGGCAAAAAGGACGCACCTTTTCTGTTCCAATGATTGCAGACATGCTCGACACATCAAACCCCTGAATTAGACCACCGATAGTGGCCAGAGCAGAGATAACATAGAGGTTACTGAGCCGGAACTTCGCCATGATTGGGACTTGGGGGCGAGATCGCCGTATGATTCACGGTAAATATTGAAGTCTCAGCCAGAACTGCCCAGAACACACTCCATATCGAACTCGACAGATAGGTCAATGGCATCTCTTTTGTACCTTTGAGGCAGGTAGCTCATGGCGAAGGGGCACGGAGCACGTGGCGAAGGAGGGTGTCAAAGAATTTCCCCACACACCTTACTAGGTCTCGCTTCGGATATCGAGCCGATAGCCGAAGCATGGCGTGCTCATGAATCGCCATACGAAGCGACAATTGCGTGTATTCTTGCTATATCAACCGCATCTCGTGTCGATGGTTTGAATCTCAGAAATCCGAGTGTAGCTGTTACTGAATTTTGATTCGAAGCTGGCGGGGTGGTGTAAGAGCTGACGTGTGCTATGGGTCCAGAGTCGACGGTCATGGAAAACAATACCAACCCCGCGACGATTTCGAATATTGAACAGGCGGGACATGGCCCCCAACAGATAATTCAAACTGGGTCTGGTCCGTCCCACGTCGTGAACCCCCCCAAAAAGGGAGAGCGGTCTCGGTCAGGTTAGTCAAGTGTGGATGTTGAGCTGCGCGGGTTCTCCAGTTGACCCAATTCTCCGCAAAGGTCCCCACTGATACGTGTATTTAAGGTTGCATTACATGTAGGGCTCGCAAGGTGGGTGCAGCAACCACAACAGTTATCACTATGTTCGCTAATTAGGCACTATAAGGTAAAATGCGACGAACGCCCTCGTTCTTGCATGAATTGTGCCCGCCGAGGCCTGTCATGTGGGGGTTATTCCTGGGGTCCCGCACCCATGCTTCAGAGGGTTCACCTTCATGCGCAAACCGACGACTTGACAGAAGCTGGCCTTGAAAGAAGAAGGCTACGGGGATCTTGTAACTCTTGCCGCTCATGCAAGACAAAGTGTTCTGGTGACAAGCCAGCTTGCGAAAGGTGTTTAGGGAAAGGACTTTTGTGCACTTATCGTTCGCGGGCTAGGCAGATTGAAAGTATATCATATCCCCAACGCCTCCAACTGGAAATCGTCCATCGGCAGTCTCGGAATGACGCCGCGAGCAGGTCATTGCCTGAAGGCAGAGAAGAACCTGGGAGCAATACTTCTCCAGGAGCTGACGACCAAATTTCAAACCCAAACGACGGTGGTTCGGATGTTCGAGGAGTTGAATTGCCCAGTTGGTTAGTGCTTTCCTCCCACATTCGCGCTTGAGTGTCTGCTGATTCGCCAAGGCTCTTCTCTTCGTCGCTCCCAAGCAAGGAAATAATATACCATCTCGTAGACAATTACTTCACTAATATCCACCCCTTGCGCTGCTATTCATTTATACATAGGCCCTCTTTTATGGAGAGGCTTGATCAAGATCCCGCAATAACACACATGAACGGACCTCTTCTCCATGTGATATGCGCCCTTGGAGCAAAGTAGGCGAATAGCGACCCCCCTGTCTAAATATTGGTATTAATAATTGATAGATTCTACGCTTTAGAAACCCTGAATTATGAGAAAGAAATTGATCCTGAAAATGTTCTCGCATCCGGGAGCCAGTGGGCAGATATTGCGCAACGACAGATATTTGGCAATATGAATAACATTTCTGTAGAAAATCTTATGGTTAGTTCCTCTCTCCTAAATAAGCCTACATCGCGCTCACAATTACTGTGTGATATCAGGCTACAGTACTCCTTTATGACCACGAACTTCGTGTTGGAAACTATTCCGGTGCCTTCATGATTAGCGGCGCTTCGACGAGAATGTTGCAAGCTCTTCAAATTAACCTCGAATATTCAACTGATATTCTCAGCACTGAGCCGTCGAACATGCCTTTTTGTGTGAGGGAATCTCGACGCCGGCTTATGTGGAGCTGCTATGTTGCAGATAGCTGGGTTGGTAGTGGTGTTGATCAGCTTACCCTTATTGCCGATTGCGATGTAAAGGTTCAACTACCTTGTCATGAGCGAAATTTTGTTCAGCAAATCCCGAGCATCACCGAAACATTGACGAGGGGCCAAGTTTTGAAATTCATACCACGAGAGCTCCGACCTCTGGATCCAGCTATCAATATGGGCATTGCAGCATACTTTGCCCGGATTGCCGGGATAAGGAAGAAAATTCTAAGGTAAGATATATAAATTTAAGTATTATGTGGTATATTGACGTCACATACAGATATATTAAACAGATCGATCTCACCCAACAACTACACCTTCCAGATGCTGAATTTTCCAGCCTCGACGAATCCTGTGAGGATTGGTTAAATTCGCTCCCCCCATCCCTACGCCTCACAACAGCATCTATATACACCCGCAAGGACTCCAGCCAACTGGGTGCACTATTTCTATTGCACTGTGCCTACCACATTACCCTCTGTGATCTCTATCGAATATCCATGCCGGCGCTCCTACCGGGGCTACTTAGGACCCGGCTTTCAGTTGAGTTGACATCGGACCAGCGGACATTTCGAGCTCTATATCAGCGCAAATGCTTCGAACACTCCAAAGATGCAGCCCGCATCCTAATGAAAGCTGTTGGACACGGTGCGAGATTCTTAGCTGACACCTGGCTATGCACTTGCGCGTTTGAGAGCACAAGGACGATGCTATATTATAGCGTTCAGGGGATGGACCGCAACCAGGGCAGTAGTAGAGAGTTGGTGTTGGAAATTATACCACTTTTTCAGGCAAATATGAAGGCAATGCGACTCATGATTCCCCTGTTTGCAACTGCAGAGCGATGTGTAAGTACCGCCTTGCCTTACTAGTATTGTTCTAATATGTGCACAGTATATTGCTGCAACATCTCTTATGAGGAAGGCGGGAATTGGGCCACAACTCGTAGAAGGTGCCCCTGGTACAGACGAGCAACTTAACTCTAGTGATATTGAAAGGTATACTCCGCCACAATATGTCACATTTTAATACCCTGCTCACAAGAACCCAGGCCAGTTGATTATGCAAGTCCACCCGGAGAAACCCCCGAAAATGTCCTTAACCCACTCTCAATATATGCCTTGACACGCCAAAACATTGGCGAGAAAGAATCTGTTGAATCTAGAAACTCTCTATATTCAACAAGAGTAGCCGACACCATTCAAGCGTCAACAGTTACTACTCATTCCTCTCGACAAAGAGCTCAAGGTTCTTCATCAGCTATGCCACAACAACAGATTCCCCCATCTGTCTCTCAGTCACACTACAATACAACCTCGGACGAGTCCATGCCAAATATGGCTCTCATGTGGGAGCAACATGATTTAGGGGCTAACATGGACTCGTTTTGGCCAGGCTTTATGCCCGATTTTGACGGCTTATGGCTACCTGCCGAAACGGCTCAGGAAAATATGTCGGCCATGGGTATGCCAACCTGGGTCCCTGGGTTGCCCGGTGAGGCATTTGAGGGGGGTTTTGCTGTCAGTGACGGACCAAGTCGAAGTAGTGCGTTTCAATGACACATAACTCATTGGTATTCCGTCCGCTGTTTACACATCAACGCAGCAAGCTAAGTGTTTCAACACGAAGTGGTGATAAATTCATATGTGGTAACAACTAAAGCGGGGTTGTTTGAGGCGAGACAGCCGCCTACACGAATTTACTATCTGGAGCTGGATCACCACCGTCGACGTAAGCATCACATCAAATCGGCATAGACAACTCCATTATAAGCATAGCAGTTTAAATCCAGCAACTGGTTCAGATTCAAGCCAGCACTGTGACCCTACAAGAGGGCCGTGCTTGTATGGAGCGTTTGCACAGTCGACATCTTGGCCAATAGTGTATGTGAGCCATAGTAATTTGCCATCAGAGCACGGCTCTATAACTGTGGTTTTTATGCCTGATAGGGGCCATCCTTGCTCGACCAGGGTGCAATATCCAGTCGCGCCTATGGTAGCAGTTATTATTCTTTGGCTACAATCTGGAGATTTCGATGTAGCGATATCTATAGAAGCTCCAAAAGCTACCGAAAGTAGAGCTGAAAAGATCTTAAAACACGTTACTATGGTATGCCAAGACGCAAACGAGTGCAAACCTACTGTTGTGGACCACATTGTGGTTGAGTTTCGCTGTGTTCGTACAGACAGATAAGGGTACAGCGGCAATGTTTCTATTTCGCGTTCAAGTCGTTGATATCGCTCCCGGCCTAGCTAACGTCGACTTTTTATATCCTGTTGGGGAATTTCCAATTACTTAACTGTCTAAATGGGCCAGGTAGTTATATAGGTGTGGAGGAAGGGGGTCCGCGGGCCGAAACCCTGGAATCTGACTGTTCTTTGATCAGCTGTCCGGTCACCTGGCACCATGTCAACTGCGGCTAGTGGGGCGATCGGGGGAAATGCCCAAAAGCAGGGCTTATAGCTCGGCAATTCCAGTCCATTCCCGGATCTCCAACATAA
The DNA here is from genome assembly GCA_000750925.1 of Pseudogymnoascus sp. VKM F-4518 (FW-2643). Taxonomy (NCBI): domain Eukaryota; kingdom Fungi; phylum Ascomycota; class Leotiomycetes; order Thelebolales; family Thelebolaceae; genus Pseudogymnoascus; species Pseudogymnoascus sp. VKM F-4518 (FW-2643). The sequence continues at coordinate 37,288 of JPKC01000030.1, read as the reverse complement.
TCTACTCTAGATATCACCTATCTGTTTTATCTACATGGGTATTAACCATTATATGCAGGTGTCTTAAAAAGATTATTAAAAACATTTATACCTATTATTTATATAACGACAAAATAGCTAGAATTATAGAAAGCAGGAAGTTGTTAATAGCGTTAGTTAAAAATTAGCAGAGCAATGTAGATGATACTATTATAAGTGTTGTTCACTCCAAAGTATTGAGAAGCACTACTAGCAATTCGCTGCGAATAAGTCCCCACAATTATTCGAAGTTGAGTTGTGGGTGCTTCTTTTCTGAACCATTTTACAATCAGAGCACACCATGTTCGCCTGGATACTGCCATTTCTAGTTTGTCTGCCTCGTTCCTGGGCTTGGAAGTGCTAGATCGATGCACCAGGGTGCGCTTGCTTATGCTTCCTTTAGCAACTGGTCAACGGTCGATCACGGTGTTTGACAAGGTTTAGTTCGTTGCCTTCAACACTTTACTTGCTTGGCGCCACTGCCTAATGTATGGGCATAGGGGTTCAGGAAGGATACCACGTTACGACTTGTCGTGAAGACGCAATTCGCGTTACCACAGACGATCAACCCCGCATAACCACCGCCGATCTCCACGCCAGCCGGATCGATATCCGGTCCGAACAACTTTGCCACGAGCTTCGCTCGGCAACGTCCCCGGACCATGAGCGATTGAAGCTCAAAAGGTGCCTCATACTGGAAATAAGAGCTGGGGATTAAATGGAACTAATGCGTCGTCTATTGTCGTTAATATCGCCTAATAAGACGCAATTGATAGTCTACAAAATAGAAGCAATTTCCCCGTTCAGATGGTTTTCAATAACCGAGAATTCGCGACATTTATTGCCCAGTATGAAGACTTCTCTCCTTCTTTTAGCACTTGCTCGCCTGTGCTCTGGAGCTTCCTATTTCTTCGATGGATCTGCGAATAGTGCGGGCGATGGATCTCAACCCCACCCATATAACAACCTGACAATTATTTCGTCGTTGAAACTTCAGCCGGGAGACAAGATACTCTTGAAGCGCGGGTCATCGATTACAGGACCCTTGGTCTTGACATCCAGCGGTTCTACAAGCGCCCCTATCAACATCGGTGCCTATGGGGATGCTAATCAGCCAAGACCGGCAGTTGTTGGTGGCGGGCTTAGCACGGTTCTCATCCAGGGGGCATCACACGTTGTCGTGGAGGACTTGGAGGTCACCAATCCAGGAGACAATAAATCAGCCTTGCGTGGTGTCTATATTTACGGATATAATTCCGGAAATATAAAGGATGTGACCGTTCAGAACCTGTACATTCATGATGTGAGAGGGTACATGCCTTCGACGACGACAGGCGGCGCTCCGGTTGGAAAGTACGCAAATGCTTCAGGTGCTATTGTCATCGAGGCTGGAGGATCAACTACTGCGACATACTTTACTGGCATTAACATTCAGGATAATGAGATTCGCTCTGTCGACCGTCAGGGAATCTACACATGGTCGAACTGGTGTCAGAGACCCGAGTTGGCCGCCTTCTGGTTTACTTTGTGCACTGCGCCTTGGTATGCTTCAAGCGGCTTACTTGTACAGCGAAACAGGCTCTATGATATTGGAGGTGATGGCATTGTTGTTAAAGGTAACGAGGGAGCTATTGTCCGCGATAATCTCGTTGTTGGGTTCAACAAGAGGTCCAAGTCTCCAAATGCCGGAGTTTGGACTGCGAATAGCATCAATAGCTTGTTTCAGTACAATACCGTCTCAGGCGGAACGACGACATCTGATGGTAACACTCCTTTTGCTTGCTACAATACATGCTCGCTAACGATTAAATTTAGGAATGTCATACGACGTTGATCACTCTACCTCGGGGACGGTGTTCGAGTACAACGTTTCGCATGATAACGAAGGTGGATTCTTCCTTCTATGCCCATATGACAAGCCAACTACCAATTTTACCATCCGATATAATCTATCGGTGAATGATAAGACGAGAATCTTCCAGATTTGCGACGGGGCTCTCACGGGCGGCAAAATCTACAAAAATACTATCCAAATTGGTTCTGGGATTTCGCCCGTCATTGTCACCGAAGATACGGCGGCCGCCCTTGATGTCATATTCGCCGATAATATTATTCGCAAAGAGGGGTCTGGAAGAGCTACTTGGAAACTCGACGATAAATACTTTTCGGTCGTTAAGAACTCGTTTTATGGAGCAATCGATACATATTCTAACGCGAGCGGTTCCGTCACTGGGGCGCCTGGCCTTGCAGCACCTGGCCTTAGAGACCCTAAATCATACTATCTCTTGACTGGGTATCCCACATTAGACGTGGCTATTGATGTCGTCGGCGATGCATCCGTCGATTTCTTCAACAACCCAACAACTGGCCACAAGAACCTCGGATTCTATTCTGGCGCGGGCACGAACATACCTACTTGGATCAGCAAATTTGATGATTCCGATATTTCTGCTTGGAAGGCGTCATCGGGGAGTGCAACCATATTTCCTGACCCTGCTGGTGACCTCGGAAACTCGGTTCAGTTGGCACCTTCCACAGTTTTCTCGCGGCCCATAGGCGCATCCTTGCCAGTCCGACTCAACGCGCGAATCTGGATTGATGCTGTGAGCACTTCCAAACCAGTTAGCATTCGTGTTGGGACTATTTCCAAGGCCGTGGATGTTGTCCTGGGGAACCCAGAGACTTATCGAACTGGAGAATGGCAAATTCTGGAGGTTTTGTTAACTTCTAGCGTCCAATCTGCCACATTGGGTGGAACTTCTCTTACTACTGTTCCGGTGGCTGATAACGCTGGACTTGTTGCCTTCTCAGCTGGTCAAAGCAAAGTCTATATTGACGACGTATTTGTTACGGCGCAATATTAGAGGTATATATCCCCTTGTGCATTTAGATACGAAGCCAACATATTCTGATTAGTTCGACGCGAACATTGATATTGTCTTGTGATATTACATGTAATAGATTGACAGTGTAGCTCCTACGATGCCAATGGCAGCACTACGCACATTTGCGCATCTAAGCAAGTTGTATGAATACGACATGAATGCAGCAAGGTTATAGACAGGTGCTATGTTAATGGAGAGGTCACGTGTGGCATCACGAGACGAACCAAGGTGGACGTTTTTAGGCCGTACCCTGTTCGTGAAACTAAAAGTAGGAACGTGGATCTCCAGAGGAAGGTCCGCGTTCAGTCTTCGTAATCATAACTCAGGGTTCTTCATGTACGATTCCTAACCAACGTGACCACTACTGCCCTGTTCGCCAAGCATCCGCCCTGAATAGTAACGGTCCGTATTCACCCGTGACCCAATTTCTCGTAACTTACAGTCTGTGCGAATAAGGATTTAAACAAGCCTAACTAAGGCTCAAAGTGCATTTGTTCTTATTTCGACCGCTATCCTATATCTGGCCCAATGTCGACTCTCTACAAATACCTCCTTGGCATTCAAGGAAGCTTGCTGCTTGCCAATGGTGCCTACATGCTCCTCTTCCCTTCGGAAATAGCCGCCCCTCCGTCCCCAATGGCCGGCACCCCAATTTCTGTGATCCATGCTATGAGGTTAGTAACTTGAAAAAAACACACTGCCTGTCCATTATGCGGCAGAAGCAAGCTAATTATAAATTACAGCACATCGACGATAAGTCTCGGCTTGACTTACCTTGTTGCCGCATATCAGAGCAACCGAACCTATGTCGTGATGGGAGTCCCAGGCCGATTCCTTGCCGCTGCTCTATTTTGGTATCACGGCGGGGCGTGGAAGAACGTTGCCTGTTACGAAGCTGTGTGGGGAGCAATCAATTTCGGTGCGTTAATGTGGTAGATGGATTATTGGGTTCCTGTGGCTGTGTCGCGTACAATATTGTATAGATTATTAGATTCGAGAATAGAAATCCCATCTCTAAAGAGCTAAATGCTACGATTTATCGCTTCTGTGTACGTTTTGAGGAGAAGCTAGGCAAGATACAGTGAATGAGAATAGCGGGGTTCGAAGGATTATTGTAGCGACGTTAGATTTTAGTAATCCAAATGTTAACGAGATGGAGATGGACATCAGGTCGGCGCCTGGCACACCCCTAGTTTGATATCCACACACTCCTGTGCCTTCTCGTCCCTTCTCCTCTCGTGCCCCTTGCCGTCTGTCCCTATCATCTTCCCTGTGCCCTCCCCGGTCGTCTTACCTGTCATCTTATCATAATATTCAATAATTCTTCGTTAGCGAGTCTGAAATGCACGTGGAATTAGGCTGTAATGCATGCACGTGGGAGTTACGTGTTCCGTCATCGTTATCCCCGAATCCTACAATTTATAAGCCCCGCCACCCACATGGATGCAGCTATCTCCGCCCTTTACATATATATGAGCTTTGTTGCGTAGTTTGTCATTTTCGCTCACCACATTCATACGGCTCTACAAGTTTATATCATAACAGTTCCATATTTCTAATAAATACTATACCTACCCATTCAAATCATCTCCAGAAGTTAGAAATTAACAATGGATTCTCCAAAGTACTCGAAATTCGACATCTCAGCTGTAACCTACAAAGTCGTCAACGGGCAAGATATTAAGGCCTATGTTCTAACACCGAAGAACATCCCCTCCGGGAACTACCCTATCGTGGTTAAGTTCCATGGTGGGTTTTATGTAAGTCTACTCTTATCTTACCCAATTCCAATTTGTTTCTAATACCCCTAGGTTTCTGGCAACAGCCTCTATCCAGACTGGTATCCACAATGGTCACTGGACTACTGCCTCCTCCACTCAGCGATCATTGTAACCGGCGACTACCGTCTTCTCCCCGAGGCAACCGGCGCTGAGATATATGAAGACATATCTGACGTCTGGGACTGGATACGAAATGATCTCCAGCCACATCTCGACAGCACTAAGCCTGGTGTCCAAGCAGATTTTGATAAGATCTTGGTTCAGGGTGAGAGCGCAGGTGGGACCATCTCCATAGTTTCTGCTTTGTCGCAACCGCCGGGATTTATCAAAGCCGTCATTTCCACGTATCCATTTATAACTTTGTCGCCCACGCGCACCAAGCCTATTTTTGGCGCACCGGTCCTTCCTACGTCGGTCCTCCAGGACCACTTGGACTCCATACAGCCTGGAAAGATTATCACAGAGGCGACTCCACCGGATCGGATAAACGTTGCCATTGCGATTGCACAACAGGAGCTGTTTCCGAGGTATTATGGAACTGACGAGAGGCACGATGCGTGGAAGCTGCTTGAGAAAGCTAATGATATGCCCTATACGTTTATCTTTCATGGGGCCGAGGACTCAGCGGTGCCAGTTGATGGAAATATTGAATGGGTGGCGGCGGCAAAGAATAGGCTTGGGCAGGGAAAGGTTAAATTGCACATTGAGGAGGGCGCGGAGCATGGTTTTGATAGCGGGACTCCACTGGAGACTCCGTGGTTGCAGGAGGGTCTAAGGACAATCACTGAAAACTGGCTTGGTACAGAGGCACATTAAGTGTTCAAACATAATGTAACGATCGAAGGATGCGCTTCCTTTGCCACTCCACTTATCAGATTTTATTGAAGAATCCGCCATGATGACTAAAGGATTCCACCACATACCTTTCTGTTAATATTGTGTTTGGTAACGGAATATTTGTGACAAAAGTCGATCTATAAAGAACGGCTTCTCGCCAAAATCTAGAGTTTCTGTCATCACACATCAGCATCTCATCAATAAACATTATCATAAAGAAGTCTCCCTTTAGGTAAAATAATTTAACCAAGCGTAGCATCCGTGACAAACGTGGTGCTGTCGTACCTTCCCCCCGTGCCTTCCCCCGTGCCTTCCCCCGTGCCTTCTCCCGTGCCTTCCCGCATGCTTCCCCCGCGCCTTCCTCCGTGCCTTCGTTCGTACCATCGTTCGTACCCCGTGCGCTCCTTCATTCCTTCCCTCGCATTAGGTATCGAATCTTCCAGGGGCGATTTATCATAAGACCATGGCCTTAAGTACGGCTTTCCTTGTACCACCTTACCTTCGGTATCTGATTTTGATGCTTTTCTTGTAGCCCTTGTGGCTAGATGTCCTTGTCAAAAGTTTGTTGATCACCTTATGTGGCCTACAGAAACGTGAGTGCCAAAATAAAGAAGACCTGGAGCAGTTCTAAAATTTCACCTGTCATTGGCTCGTCATACATACAACTATGTCCGAGCTACTGACCCTCCCTAAGCCAGTGCTGAATCACATTATTGGGGTAATCGTCGGCAACCAGGCCTTCTTCTCGAAGATTATCCAAGGCTGCAAGGCTCCAGCTCTGACAATTCCAGCCTGAAGACTTAACATTGTCAATCGTCACCGCTTGTAAGAGCTGCTTAAAGCATTCATATTTTTGCAGCGGAATAGAGCCCACTTCAAGTTGACCATTCTCACCGTCAATCTTCGAGAGGTCCACGGCCTCTTCGCCTGAGTAATAAAATGACCCGGGCATCCCACGAAGCTGAAACGTATGCCCAACATTTGGAGTGGTGCTAGTCTGGATGAAAAAGGCCCAGTGGTATGGCTTCTTTTTGGTTGGAGCATCCCACTGTTCCCCGCGGTCGTACGTTATAATAGAAAACGCATAGCTTGGCATATTTGCTAGGTAAAGTCAGCAAGAAACTGTAAATTATTTGATGTAGCATACAGGCTCTATATTGATAATTGCCACGCCTCTGGTTATATGTCCTCAGCGAATGACGTGTATATGTTGAACGTGGAGGATGGACCGCTGGAAATGAGGGCGTCTCTTTGAGTGAACGTATCTATGTAGGGTAATTATTCATGTGCACGATATTGCGATGGCATTCATAAGCAGTGTATTTGGATGAGGAAACCCGAGTCAACTGACGATAGCGCCTAAACAAACGTGGCTTGGCAGGTAACAATGATCGCTCCAAGGCAACAGCATTTCAGCTGCTCTATAAATTATTTAAAGACCACCAAAACCGCAGGGTTTCTTCTCTGCGTATAATAACTTATAATCAAACTCTTCGGCTTGATAGGCACACAAATCTAGACATGGAGTCTCTAAGGGACACTAGCATATCACAAATCCAATCTGTCCCCGGTTTGTTCATATCAGAGTAAGTATTTCCGACTTCATATTATCAAACCCAAGTCTACAATTAAACATCAGCTGCAATATAAAAACTTGACTGATCTGTGGCATTAGTCGTTTTGCAGCCCGCCCCGCTTCGTTGCTCAGATCTTTGAATATAGCCTACATCATCTCTGTGACTCGTGCAGAAGACGTGCCAAAATTCAACTCCCAGCAACTTTCCGAGTCTGATGCCTCTGACGCCAGAGACGTATTCGTTCAGAAGCACATTAGTATAGATGATGACCCAACCGAAGACATCCTCGTTCATTTTAAAGATACTTGTGACTGGATCAAAACTAGCTTGGCCTCCGCACCTACGAACGTTGAGGGCGACAGTCCAAGACAAGCTGGAGTTCTGGTGCATTGCACGCAAGGGATATCTCGTTCAGGGTCAATTGTGATTGCATACCGTAAGTTACTTTATTTATAATGCTAAATTTCCTTCGGTGTTGTACTGTCTTGCCCTCTTCAAGGTACCCCTATTATTCCACAATTTTTGACACTCTGAGTAGTAATGCGTGAACTATCGCTCAATTACGCGGCTGCTCTTGCTCTAGCACGTGAGTCTCGGTCCTTGATAACACCAAATCAGGGGTTTGAAACCCAGCTTGGTGTCTGGGAGCAATGCAAATATGACATCTTCATCCATCAGCCCGGATCCACTATCCCCCTGGAGAAATACGCGTACAAAGCCTGGAAATACAACCGTGATGGCTTGATAGGAAGAGGTGAAGAGGCTGTTAATAGAACTCGGGTTGCCTCGATGGCTAGCTTAGCGGCTTCTTTCGGAAAGAGGAGACTTCAATCAATTGAAAAGGCAAAGAGTAAGATGGGTGAGGAGGAAATTGGCGACGAACAATCAACAAGGTCTACAACGCCCTGATAGGATAGCGTCGGTGGATGGCGGTGACATACGGGGTTTCGTTGACCCTAATAATTGCTTTTAGTTCTCATATCGATGGTCTTGTTGAAATGAGACGGACACTTTCAAAGGACTCGTTTTACTCCTTGAAAGGGGTTCTCCTTAAACATTATGCGATATATTGTTTGAAGCTTGCAAATTTTAACCCACAATATATGTATCTCATCGCATATATTTAAAACGCGGCTTCAAACCAAGCTCTACCACACTATATACCATTACTTCAAACTTTTTTCTCCTCCTTTACTTTCTTAGGCAGCAGATATTCCCCACCACGCACGGCATAATATACTCCATACAGCCCAGCGAGAGGCCAGATCTTCCAGAACATCTCCGATATACTGGGTGGTTTGGTGGGCCTGGCATATTTATACAGCTTCTCAGGAGGACCTCTTGAGACCTACCGATGACTATTTGGGGACCGGAGTTTGGGATTCGCAGTAACTTCCGAGTTGGAGATTCGTGCGATGACATTTTTGAAATTCAGCGCTGACTTAATGTTCTGCCATGACAAGGCTGCTCCGCCTCCGTCGGACAGACAAATGCCGCTGTCAGCATCGGCGAGGACATCCCGATTCCATCTTGGCTATTCCGTTGAAACTACGGGTTAGCCTCGCGGAGTGGCTGGCTGTTTAGAACTCCGGGGGGGCAATTGCAAATTACACTCATGGAGCCAACTAGATTATTACAGTGGGCCAAGAGCCCTTTCCTCTTTTCCATTGGGGTTCAACGAGGCTGGAAGCTGAAGCCTACGCAACGACGTCAGGTAACGACGCGTCCTCAACCATGTTTACATTAGCAAAATCCCCACACTTTACTATTTGCGGGGTACCAGCGACTTCGCATCTTTTCCTTTCCGAGGTGCTTTATGCGAGTACGTAGAGCTCTTTCGGACGAAGAATGCGAAGAATGCGAAGTACAGCCGAATCCGCGCTAGTCCCCTTCTGGCACCTTTGTGCGAACCTCATCTCAAGAGTAACTGATGGCGGATGAGAACGGAAATATATAAATACTCTGGAAGTCCTGGGATAAACATGTAGGTCGCTCGTCTCGTTTTACCTATTGTCATTGCACAAGACCACTTACAATGGCGCCCAAAAGACTCGCGATGCTCGCATACTTTCTCCAATTGCTTGCTTTATCGTCTTCTCACCCCAATCCAAAGGTGTGCAAAGCGCAGCCTGGGACTAAAGCTTGGCCTTCGGAGGCAAAATGGGAGAGTCTTGATAACTCTCTTTCGGGGCAGCTCATTAAAACCATCCCACCCGGTGCAGTCTGCCACCCGTCGCAGCCTTCGTACGACGGGGCCGCTTGCCCAGCCGTGCAGGCAGGATGGAAACTGGCGAAGTGGCACACTGAGAACCCCGTTTCGGTCATAATGGACAACTTTGCGAACGACACTTGTCTTCCAGACCCAAAGTATCCATGTAGCGGGGAGGGATATCCGATTTATGTGGTCAATGCTACAACGGCGGAACATGTCAAGAAGGGCGTCGATTTTGCAAGGCAGAACAAGGTTAGATTAGTTGTTAAGGGTACGGGTCATGATTACTTGGGGAGGTGAGTTATATTATACCAGCTGGACGTAGATAGAAAGCTTACTCGAGAAGGTCTGCAGCACCTAACTCGCTTTCAATCTGGACCCACAACATCAAAGGTCTGGAGTTCTTCGACGTCAACGAATTCACGCCGAAGCGCTGCAGAGTTCCTATCGACAAGCATGTTATCACTATTGGAGCGGGGACGCAGATGCTAGAGATTGATGAGCAAGCGTCTCTCCGAAACCTAACTATCGTAGGCGGTGGCGCTGGATCTGTTGGAATAGGGGGTTACCTCACTGGGGGTGGCCATAGTGCTATCAGCCTCACATTTGGACTTGCTGCCGATCAAGTTGTGGAGATGGAAGTCGTGACTGCAAGCGGAAATGTCGTAACTGCGAATGCTTGCCAGAACGAAGATCTGTTCTGGGCTATGCGCGGAGTAAGCCCCTCCATTCTATTCGACGACGAAAGATCTGAACTTACATGACCATAGGGTGGAGGCTCAACATTCGGCGTCATGATCTCAGCAACAATCAAAGCTTACCCCTCCTTCAAGTTCGCCACTGTCTCGGCCATGTTCGGTGCCCCAGTCTCCTCGAGCGATGCCTACTACGACGCCCTCGCCACCGTCTTCGAGGAGTCACCAGACCTCGGCGACCTCGGTATCTCAGCCTACTACTTTGGCGCAGCGAACGTGAGCGGCGCTGACTACGGCGTTCCAGTTCCAGGAATGATCAACGGCTTCATTGGCACTTTCATGCTCCCGCTCATTGATTCTGCCAATACCAGCGACAGCCTCCTGACGGCCGTCAACGTCGTCGTAGCTAAGGCCATAAAGGGCACCGAAGACCAGTTCTTGACTTCGGTGACGGAGAAGACGTTCGATGACTTCTGGGCCTACTATAAAGATAATAACGGGCCGTCGACTGCGGGTGGTGACGGCATCCTTGGCTCGCGGCTGCTGGATCGAAAGTCGCTGACGGGGAACCGAACCGCGCTCAAGGAGGCGCTAATCGTGGCCCCTGGAAAGGGGATTTTGCTTGGCCATCTGGTCAGCGGGAAGGGGGTGCATAACGCAAAGATCCCAGGGGGAAGCAATGCCGTGAACCCAGCTTGGAGGTCGGCGTATGTGCATACTGGTTTGTACTCACCCGCACGAGAAGCACGCGGTCATTGACAATGTCTATAGTTGTATCATCGGGGTGGGATCCCTTGGATGCTGCGGGGAGGGAGAAGCAGCTGGATTTGACCACTAATGTGTACACCGAGGCGCTGAGAAAGATTGCCCCTGACACTGGGGCGTATATTAACGAGGTAGGTTTCCCCTACAGAAGACGCTGTTGGCCAGGAACTAATCCGTATAGGCTGATTTGTATGAACCGAACTTCCAGAAGACGTTTTGGGGCGCTAATTATCCCCGTCTGTGGTTGATCAAGAAAATTCTTGACCCACTGGATGTATTCTGGTGCTCGCCTTGCGTGGGGAATGAGGGGTGGGAGGTGGTTGATGATGCGCTTTGCAGGAAGTGGTAGGCTGGATGGAAAAGTAAATGGGGTTGAAGGTGGTGGGTGGGTTGGCGATTAGTTTGGATATGTTCACCGACATATAGTAATTATTTAATTGACAGTTCTATTATGTTCTTGCTATATTAAAAGAAGTAAAAGGGCCGATATGGATAGTATAGTAGGACCAGAGTCAGAAGCTAACGAGTGGTACGTTTAGCGGGTAAGAGCAACATGTAGTTGTTGAGGGATCTGTGGTCATGGGTCATGGTTGGGATACTCAACATGAGTTATTTGGATTCAAGTATCGAGCATCTATCTTCAGTAGCCAATACAGCTTCCTTCTATGTACTCCGCCAGTCCTTCATCACATATACAGCCATAATAAACCCCAACACTCTCCCATCCGCCCAACTCCATAAACATAAACAAAAACTCCATGCCAAACCCGCCTATCCTATTAAAGCGCCCCGAGCAAATCCAGCGACATCAACCTAATCTACCTCCTCTCCCAGCCCCCATCAATCTCCCTCCCATCCTCATCTCCCGCCACTATCCTCGATCTCCCCCCACCAGATCCATAAAGTACCTCCATCAACCTCCCCTTCTGCTTCTCCCTCACCCCCCTCAAATACTCATACGTCCCCTCCAACCCCCTAATCTGCTCCTCAACCCCAATCGTGCTCCCCTCTCCCGCCCTCACAAGCGGACTAACCAGCCTCATCCTTAACATCTCCAAATTCGCCCTCAGCGCCAATAACTTCCCATTATGATCCACAAGCACCCTCTTATTCCTAACGGTTCTCTCCCTCACACTCCCCAACAACCGCCTATTATTCTCAAACTTCCGCAACCCCGCCGCATTCCCTCCCAAAACCCTCGTCCACAAACTCGCCAGCATCTCGCTCTCCCCCCGTTCCTGCTCATCGCTCTCCCTCGCCACCGCCCTTGCCACGTTCAAAAATCGCCGATCCACCGCCTCGAACAGCGCGAATAGCGCCGCGGCGTGCTCAAGCTCCGCCTGGATCGCCTCCTCCAGTACACCTACGAACTCGCGGAACGCGCGACCTAGTGCCGCAGCCGTGCGCTGCGGGGGCGTCGGCCCGAATAGTGCGAGTGCGGCGTGCCCCAGTGCCGTGGGGTTACCAGGGGATGACTCGAGGACGTGCAGTCGGCTGAGGAGGGCGTGCGTGTTTGTAGCGAGGGAGGAGAGCGGTGAGGGTGGGGCGGCAGGAAGGGCAGCGAGTTCGCGCTTAGCCCAGTCCATGACGATGAGGATGCCGTCGACGTCTCCATCTACATTGGCAAAGAAGCGGGTGAGTTCTATGGCGAGGGTCTTGAGGGAGTCGGAGAGACCGTCGAGCTCGCGTACGATAATGGGTGCAGAGGTCATGTTGGCGGAGCGGACGGACTCGCCGAGGTCCCAGACGGCGACGCTGGTGGCTTGCAGGTCGGCGATTTGCTGGATGCCATGCTCTGAGTAGAAGATTAGGGGCTCGAACGATTTGGCGAGGCTGGCGACTTTGACGAGGTCGGGGACGGGCATGGGGGCGGCGGGCGTGAAGATCGATTTCACAGCTAGCAGCGAGAGAAATCCCACAAGGATGGTGGTGATGAGCGAGGTCCAGGATTTGGTCACGCTGTCGAATTTACGTGTGGCTACCGCCAGGGCGTTCTCGAAAGGCTCGGTCCGGTGTTGAACCTCTGCGCGCACGGCAAAGCGGATATCTGAAACAGTCAGACCAACTCAGACAATGGGACTTGACCTCTATTCTAGCGCGGACAATGAGTAACTTACAATTATTAGGATTCTCCGGGATAGTCGCCAATGGCACCACCCCACTAACCTCCTCCTTCTTCACGCCCCCAAACGCGCGCCCAAAATCTCCACCTCCCATAAACGCATCAGGGCTCGGACTGCGCCGCTTCTCAGGACTTAAGCTCCCAGTCGGCAGGCGTACCCGCGCCGCGGCAGCGAGCGTCGCATCTCCCTCCTCAGCACTCTCCCACGTCTCAGGGCTAGCCTCCCTACTCGCGCCGCCGCGATTAAGGATATTATCGCGTCTATTCCAGAAGCCTGAGCTTCTTGCGCCCGCGGTGCGGCGCCACGCGGGCGGGCTGTAACCCCCCGACGAGTCCGGGCGGATCGGGTCGTCCTCCGAATCGGAGGGCTCGCGGAAACCAGAGTGCTGCGAGGGGAAGAGGTGGTTGTAGTTGTTGTTGCGGTTGAGGGGGGGGGGGGGGGGGGCGGGAAGCGCGGGCTGTGAGCGGCCTCGCTGCTTCCGGGTTCGAAGTCGGCCAGAGAGGCGTCCAAGGAGGGATGATCGTCGAAGAGGTCGCCGAGCTCGGAGATGGTGGTCATTGTCGTGGTCGGCGGGGGGGAGGTCGAAGTGTGCGATCGGTGCTGCGGGGCGGGGGTGCGCGCGGATGTGGAGGAGGTAGTAGTAGCCGGCGAGGACGGCGGAGAGGCAAATGGCGGTGCTGGGGGCGATGTCGATTGCGATGAGAGAGAATTTGATGTCGTTGTTTATCGTAAAGAGCATCGCAGTGGTGTTCTGCGCCCTGGTGTTCCTCAGTCACTGCGACGGCGTGGGCGACTTGACTTGAGTCGGGAGGCTGTCGCTGTATCACGATAACAACACAACCAGCTCGCTGGGAGAGTTGTGAGGTATCTTGGAAATAGAAGAGGAGGAGAGCGACAGTATGAATATAATCCCGCCTTCAGTAAATAGATTAAAGAAGATAGATAGACGTAGAGAAACAGAAGTAGTAAGTGAATAGAAGGGTTGAAAGTGAGGTTGTAGTGAAGCAGATAAGAGTACAACTTGTACCACACAGAACTGTACCTGTACTCGAGTATCACAAAAAGCCCAGCCACTCCCTTTTACATTTCTCCTACCAAAAGGTACAGGTACAAGGATAACACCAAACTCATACTTTGCGACACCTCACTATTCTCCCCACGACGACCGTGAATGGCCAGTCGTCTACTCACACTGAGCCCAACTCATAAATTCGCGGGGCTGGGACCCAATTGCCAGTATTTTCCACGCTGCGAACGGCCGGTCGTTGGCGATGCGGCCAGTTGGGGACGGGTGGGCAAGGCTGGGCCAATCAGTCGCTATGGGCGAGGGATGACTTGAAACACCGATGAGGGCGCGATGATCACGATGAGGCCGCGGTGAGGGCGCGACTTTTGACGGAGAATTAATTATTGTTGCAGAAACGCGGTATCAAAACGCGGTTTTCACTTTACACGTCTGCCTGGTGCCTGGGACTATGATTTAATACTATAAATGCTAACTCAATGGTGGGGCAGGATTTGGAGGCCAGACCATCCATGGTGGGGTCGAGTAGGGTGCGATAAGGGTATTATGTTCTCGATCGGCATCGAGGATTGGGTTAATTGACTTCAGGGTCTGTACGTCGTTCCAATAGTCAGTCCATGGTCTGTATGGAGGAACTACTATATGGAGTAGGTTTCCAGCTTCAAGAGACTACAAGGACTACTAGAACTTCACAATGAACAATGCACAAATAAATACGCTGTAAATCTCTTCTATATGGGCTGTAAATAAATCATCTCTATCGTATACAAAGCCTCAAAACGCATGGCAACATCCATGGATACAAACAAACCCTCTACAACTTGGGGCTGGCAACAATCAGCGACGATGCCCTGTTGATCGTCTCCTCCGCCTCCTTCTCAATCCTCCTCAGCAGAACCTCGCACGTAGGGATATCGTGAATAAGACCAATCACCTGTCCAGCAGTCCACACCTAAATCATCGTAGTCAGCACATGCACTCCGCCCACATCATATCAGAAAAACTTACTCCGAAATCAACATCACCGTTGATAAACACCTGTCTTCCCCTCTTACCCGACACCCACGGCGCGACCTCCTCGAACTGGCCCGTCGTGCTGGTCGACTCAATCTTGAACGCCTCAACAGCCGCCTTGTTCTTGTACAACCGGCTGGTGTTCTTCCACCTGCGCAGCACCAACTGGGTGTCGTGCTCGGACGACTTGACGATCTGGTTCTTGACGTTGATGTGAATGGGCGCCTCGACGGTGCTCATGAAGCGGGTACCCATGTTGATACCCTCAGCGCCCAAGCTGAGCGCAGCGGCCAAGCCGTGGCCGTCGGCGAATCCACCGGAGGCGATGAATGGGACCTTGAGGGTCTGGCGCGCGCGGCTCAGGAGGATGAAGTTGGTGAGGTCGCTCTCGCCGACGTGGCCGGCGCACTCGAAGCCGTCGATGGAGAGGAAGTCGACGCCGAGCTTGACGGCGCTCTCGGCGTGGCGGATGGTGGTGCACTTATGCAGGATGAGGGTGCCGACGGCCTTGAGCTGCTTGATGACGGGGCCAGGGCTGTTGCCAGCGGTCTCGACGATCTTGATGCCCTCGTCGATGACGACCTGGGCGTATGCGCCGTAGTCCGGGGGAACCATGGCGGGGAGGAGGGTGATGTTCACGCCGAAGGGGTATTTGGTCATGGTTTTGCAGCGGCGGATCTCCTTGCGCAGGTCTTCGGGTGTGGGTTGCGTGAGGGCTGTGAGGAGGCCGAGACCGCCGGCGTTGGAGACGGCGGCAGCCATCTCAGCGTAGCCAACCCATTGCATGCCACCTTGGACAACGGGGACTAGAGACAGGTTGTTAGAGAGGATTGAGACAAGGGGATCAGGGACGAGGGGGACATACCTCTGATGCCCAGGGCACGGGTGAGCTTGGTATCGAAAGGCATGATGTCTGTCTAGTCGTCGCTGGGGACGATGTGTGTCTCTGTGTCTGATTGAAGGATGTAAAGTCTAGGAACCTCAGCAGTGCAAAAACAAAGAAATCCAATAAATATATGTCAATGAGAGAACGTCCAGGTATCCGTTACTCCACGTCTTAAATGTACAGGATCAGAATGGTTATCGAAGAAATCCCATCGGTTGTCAAGATCCTCTCGGCTGTGTCAGCTGCGTCTCTTTCTTCCAGACCCCCCCACAAAATGATGGATATGCCGAGGCACAAAAACGTGTACCTTGTACTAAATTCAGGTGCTGGCTAAGGCTATGGCGCCAAGCGCCGAGTAGGCGGGGTTTAGTGTGAGGTCACGTTACCACCAGCCGTTCGGCTTCGATAACTAATCACGATTGTCCGAGGATAACAACTATCAATTCCACTCAGGCATAAGTACATACATAATATATGATACTTTCGTCTCATAGGTATTCAATCGTAAATAGTGCATTTCAAATGCTGTCGTGATTGTAAACAAAAATCAGTTCCCATGCAAAACCTCCCATACAAAAGGCAGCATCAGGATACTTGCCACCTTTGTCCTCCCTGTGACCTTAAATCGCCTTTCTAAATTGTATATTCCCAGTCTCCTTCTTCCGTCACTCATCAATCAAAGCTCATAAAAAGACATGTAGAGGAAATAATAAATGCGTCTACCATCCAAACCCCTATTCCCATGTTAGTGAATCGAAAAGCAAAAAGAGCAAAACAGTCAGCCTACCTCGGTATGCAAAGTGAAAGATGGGCCGTCAGGCCGTATGCATCGTGATTCAGTGCTTTTCACCGCCTCCAGCAGACCCTCAGGTCCACAAGCGCCGACAATAACTCTCTTCATGGAATCTCCATTGTCGACGAGACTTTCCATCAGCGCAGGAATACTTGGCCGCCCAGGGAGTGTTTCGATGTCGCTGCCGGCTGCCTCTACATGATCATAAGCAGGAGCTTTCTCCAGGTCGATAGGCTTCTCTGATATGGACGTTTGCTCGGGCTCAAAGGCCTTTTCCATATCACTAAGTGTCGTAATGGCGAGTGAAGTCTGGCTAGACTCTTCTGTTGTTATAGGACTATTCTTCTCTGGGTATCCCGACAAGGAAACCACGGTAGAGGATTCGACGTTGTTGGTTACATGTATCATAATCTCAATACGGGGGTCGAGACGAAGTTCACACAGCTCCGCATGGAACCATGAGAGAGATGCTAGACATTGTCAGTTAATGTCTTCGGGGTATAGTGGTGGCTAAAAGTGTTACCTTGATCCCTGACAACCCAGACAAAAGTTATACTACTAGATGGACAGGGTCCCGGGTTCCTGGATAGGTCCAAGGCAACTGCAAAGGTAAAGCTTGCACCACTACCACCGGCAATGAGCAAGACGCTGTCGTAGGTCTTGAAGTCAGGTAGTGTCCCATAACCTGTGTTGAGCGAGCATCTCAAAGTCTTCCCGGGAAAATCTTTCGCATGTTGGTGCAATGCTGACGTGAATCCATCGCAAGAGTTCACGACGAACTCTGCGGGGTCCGAGGAAACAAGTGTGAAAGGGTGTGTCTCCGCAAAACGGATAGCAGGCAACCACAGGAACGCATGCGAGCCGGGAGTGGCCTTCGATGATTGGCGAAGTGTAACTCGAGTAGCACCGTTCGGAAGCGCCGTCAACGCCGCATGGTTCCCCATGAAGTTGCAGGAGAATTTGAAAAAGCGAATGGCGCGGTCCATGAATGATAAAGAAGCTGCAAATAGTGTGATTATAATGGCACGCCCGCCGAAGTCTGGCCGGTGCAATCCGACGACTATTAAAATGAAGGCCGACAGTATGACATGTATAACATAGAATACTATACAACCAATTAGTCAGGCAGGGCCCAGCAGAAGTCGAGTGTCTTAACATACGCTCATAGCGTTGGCGGCGAATATATGGCAAGGTCGAAACACCAATGAGAAGCAATGCAATGCCAGCCATTATGCCAGCGATCTGTTCGGGCTCTAGCATTGCATGAAGAGTGTCGGATTGTGCCCAAGCTTTCAGATAGACGATGGCGTGGACCAAGGATGCAACTATACATGTATATCCTGCCGCCTTATGGAGTGGCATCAAGGTCTCGTAGGAACTGGCGGAGAGAATTGCTAAAGGCGTGTTTTTTAAACTGAGAAAAATAACGAAGGCTAGATTGCATAGCGCAACCCTTTGATATGTCAGTATTAACACCGTATAAAAGACATTTAACCTAGCTGATTGGCAAAGGGGGTGTCAGAGGGTATAAATACCAGCCTTGGTGTTTTGCAACCTTCACTTGGTAAGCAGGTGAGCGCTTAAAATAATGGATCGAAGGTTTCTTACATTGACGAGTTTGGTCAAGTCTACGTTTGTGCATGACAAGATGATGTTGATTCCCCAGAACAAGGTGTAGAGTAGAAGACGTCCAAGCGATATCTGTTTGAAAACCCTCTTCGAAAGGAAAGATCTGGTTCTCCTAAATAGTTATAAGCAAACATCAGATCCAGAGGACACACTGGCTGCATACCTAGACAGCCTTATCACAGCGGTCGTAACTGGGCTTCGATGTCCGTTACTATACCGATGGAAGAAGTGTTGTGTCCAGTGGCAGAGTATAAAGAGAGCGATGAGAGATCCAATTGCAATCCCAAATGACTTGGCAGTTTTCTCATTCAAAGCCTGGCGTAGCGCCTTCGCTTTACTCGCTGAGGCCACCATTGCGTTCGTTTTTCTGATAGTTATAAAGAGAAGAAGAAACGTAGGGCTATTGTAGGAGCACTTGCTGAGAATAGAAGCCAAAAACGTGGTATGTTTCGGAGAAGTTCTCAAGAATAAGAAGGGGGTGTAGAACAATCGAAGGAGCACCCCGTCGGGAAAGGAAACGAAAACGTGGTACCCACGGTGACATGATGCATATTCGTGAAGACCATACGGCCCCTCCCCTATCCCTTACATGATTTTCTGAGCTGCTGCGGTATTTCGACTGTTGTGTCAGCGAGTGGGCTCGTGGTGATCCGGTTAAAGATCGAGATCCGCTTGACGTAACATGCATCCGTCGGATGAAGGGCGCCAATGCGAACTCCATTTTAATCACCCCAAATGAAGGGCCAGGGATAAGGGTAGAAGGCAGTGTAAATCGTGTGTCGTGTGTGATTTCAAATTGCTTTGTGAGCCCAACCCAACAGTGTGGGTGGAGTTGAGGATTTTTTTCAACCCTAACGGATTCTCATGATCGATCAGACCGGACCTCATCCTCTCAAAGCAAGCTTCACTTGGCAGGTAGTTGCTCGAGTGGAGCCTTAATAACTCTTCTGGAACTTCGGCCTGTTCCTGACGAATGAGGATCAGATTAGTACGAGTCGTACCGATAAGATCCAGCTCGGAAGTATGTCGCCCCGATAAGATCCAGCGGGGAGATGGCGGTGGATCTATCGGTCCAACTCGTAATGCGGAGCGCTAACACTATCTGATCATCAGATAACTTTAAAAACGGGGTAAATCAAGGCTTATAAATTCTCTAGTCAGCTCCATCAGATCCACAGAGTCCGTAACTGGAAATATTCATGGCACTCAAATTGGCTGGTGCTGGTCGTGTGTCGTCCATGCAAGTGCCGTGCGTGACGCTTTGCTCAATTACTGTACGATGCCGCTGCTTTATGTCGGCTGCTCCTTCCCGACGTAAAGCAGCCGGCCTTGGCGTATTTTTCCTCATCCTTGCCCATACATCCCACCCTTTTACCGCCGATGGCGTTCGCTCTTCCAAGCTTCCAGTCCGTATACTACTTTGGCTCGTGATGGAAGCAGCGAGATTTGCTCGTGCTAAGCGTGCCAGCAATTGTTTTCGTCCATGCGTCTTTGCCTTGTAGCGGTCTCTTCTCTTCTTCACCCCGGGATCTTACAAGGTATGGCACACCCTTGTCTCTCCGCCTCGGAGTGTTCGGAGGGGGACGAAGCGCCCATTGACTAGTCTTGCAAGATCCTGGCGGGTTAGAAGCGATCTTCGCCTTCATCTCTGCAGTTCAATTCGACGACTTAGTCAATGGCCCGTCTTGCTCTACTGCGTTAGCCTTCGGGTAACATGCGAAGCGCGATACCAAAGTGCCGTCCCTGCTGGCCCCGACGCGTGTACATGGGGCCCCTGGGTGCCATGAGGACAACAAGCCGCCACTTAGGGAAGCCTCGAAACAGACAGACCAGACGTTGTATATTGCAACTTTACTTCGGCCCTTGTCCTAGACATTAGGCCGCCCGGGCCGTCAGTATCGTTGATCTCCAGAGATATTACCCTCTCAATCGGTTCATCAGAATCTCTGGGGAATCCTTGCATCCAATGTACACTGCAATCATGCAAAGTATGTATGTAGCCACCATTTTGTATATCATCTCTAAGTAGCCCCGGGTTTTCAGGGGGCTCCTTGACCATTGCAACTCCATTGCGTTCGATAGAGTGGTTGTTGAAACTTCCGTGGCTTCAACAGCTGTCATCTGTGCTCCTATGGAGAGACCGCAATGACAGATATGACCTTGGAGAAGATTCGTCCGGCGCGTTGTCGTGTGACCCAAGGAATTGAGGTGGATAAACTGTCCTATTTAATCTAACAGTCGTCGAGAAATGGTGTTCTTTAAAGTGCCAGGCTCTTCGTCTGATGACTTGCCGGCAACTTATCTACCTACGCCTGTCAGGTTCAAAGCCAAATACTTTGAGTCTGTCCGGACCAACTGAAGATACAGCTATACTGTACCCATTAACCCGACTTGATGCTCGATAGCACCAAACTAACAGAACAATTCAACTTCCTGGTCAGTCGACGGCTTTCAACGCGGGAAAGTATAGTACATAATATGCCACAAATTAACTCACCCACGGTTAGACTACTATCTTTCCTGGAATAGTGAGCACATGGCCTTGAGGCAGAGACTGCCTGTTTCCAAGTATTACCATGTCACATGGTCATAGTCAGCAGTCAGGCGTCAGCCCTCAATGCGCCTGGCTAAACGCCTGCAGGCTAAATCGGGGGCAGAAGTTGGCACACTCAGAATTCTTATTGAGGCGCTTTTAATATCGGCATTTGATGATTGGCTTAGTGACAGCATAGATGTATACAGACAGACTCAGGCGAACATCCCCGGCCATTGTTCAGAGACACGACAGTCTCTCTGTATCATCGGGTGCCTATCTAGAGCGTTAGCCTCAGAAACGACCACTACACCGCGTTAACTCACTGGACAGTGAATATATACTACCAGAATAGGCCGCAATCATTATTCGACTATCAAAAGATCCATAGCATCGGGGATCAGTAAAACCGTAGCGTGGGGCTTTCCTAGTCTAAATGAAGGTAAAGGAAGGAAGGGAGGAAGGGTGTCCCTCTTTGTCTGTTCCTTCTCGTTTCCATTTCGAAAACAGATTATGTACTCACGTGACCTATAATCACGTGTTGGAATCCCCCTAGTCGCGCGTTAGGGGTTACCTTGACCCATCGCCGAAGTTAGGGCCTAACTCTTCCTACATATCTGCCTTGTAATTAATCGTCAGAGTAAGCAAATTGTCTTGTATCGAGGCCAAATATATGTGCTTACCCAAATTTGCTTATATAGAAATAAATATTTGTCACTACCCTCATAACTATTTGTTTTGAAGTGTTTCTGGATATATTATTGCTACATTCTTGCTACGGGACTTGTTGCGCTCCTCTCCTGTTGCCTCCATGTCAACGGTTAAGGCTGACTATCCCTGGCCAAGATTTATCGCAGTTTGACTCCATCAATCCCTTTATTTAATCCAAGATACCCCTACTACAAGGCAAGATTCAAATTCGGGAACACAACCATGAACAAACTAGCAACTTTTTCCGATCTCCCTGTTGATATCATTCACCGAGTCCTAGACTACTTACCCCCCGATGGTCTCCTGTCCCTCATCCGCAGCGTCCCCCAACTAGTCCCATTTGTTTCTTCCGCACACTCTCATGCCGTGGGTGAGAGCGGGGAGACACTCCTACACCTCCTCGCCCAAGATGGGGACGCCGGGGCTCTGGCAGTCCTCCTCGCTAACCCCGCCACGGACCCGAACATCCACGCTGACTTGGATTTACCCCACATCCCCCAATTATCATTGCACAATCTCCGCGACCCTTTCTACAACAGCACACCCTCACGCCACTACCACGGCCGCACGCCGCTCTCCTACGCCGCTGCCGGCGGGCACCTTGCAGCAGTCGAGCTCCTCCTCGCCCGCCCCGACACTAATGCCGATCACGCCGATTACAACAAGCGCACGCCCCTCTCGCTCGCCGCGTTCGAGGGCCACATCAGCATCGTTTCGCTGCTCCTCGCCCGTCCCGACGTCGCCGACGTCGCTGCCAACCGCCACAGCCGCTACAAACGCTTCTACCACATGCCAGTCATGCTCGCCGCGTCCCAGGGGCATGTAGCGGTGGCGGAAATGCTGCTGCAGCGACGACCCGACATGCGCGCTGACGTAGAAATCGAGTACGATCTCACGGCGCTCTCAGCTGCGGCGGGGCGCGGGCACGTCGCCGTCGTCGAGCTGTTCCTCTCGCGCGGGCCCATTGATGCCGACATGAGGAACTTGCAGGGGTTAACACCGCTGGCCTATGCGGCGCAAGATGGGCATCTGCGTGTCGTGGAGATGCTCCTGAAGCGCACGGATGTGAATGCTGATGGGCGTGGCCGGTCCCCACTATCGCTGGCAGTGCAGAATGGGTTTGTTGAGGTGGCGAGGCTATTCCTGCAGCGGGATGAAGTGAGAGTTAAGACTGGCGGCTACTATGGTAGGTCGGACCTACGTGTAGCGGCGGAGAATGGCCACATCGAGATGATGAGGGTGCTCTTAGATTGCGACGATGTGGATGTGAACGCGCGGAGCATGCTAGGAATGTCAGCTCTTGCTGCTGCTGCAGAAGAGGGGAATATTGACGCAGTTGCGCTGTTGTTAGGGCAGAGTGGGATAAATGTCAACGTGCAGGATGACCGCGGTCGCACGCCACTAATGCACGCAGCGGAGAATGACCACACTGAGATAATGGAACTTCTCTTAGAGCGCGACGATGTGGATGTGAATGCGCAGAGCATGCTAGGAATGTCAGCTCTAGCTACTGCGGTAGAGGAGGGGTATGTTGACGCAGTTGCGCTGTTGTTGGGGCAGAGTGGTGTAGATGTCAACGTGCAGAATGTCCGCGGTCGCACACCACTAATGCACGCGGCAGAGAATGGCCACGCTGAGATAATGAGACTGCTCTTAGGGCGCGACGATGTGGATGTAAATGTACAGAGCATCACAGGAATGTCAGCTCTAGCTGCTGCTGCAGAGGAGGAGAATGTTGGCGCAGTTGCGCTGTTGTTAGGGCGGAGTGGTATAAATGTCAACTCGCGGAATGACCGTGGACACACGCCGCTGATGGGTGCAGCAGATAAGGGCCACGTTGAGGTGATCCGGACGCTTATGATGTGCAACGACGTTGACGTGAACGCTCAGTGCAAGGAAGGAATGTCAGCTCTAGCTGCTGCAGCAGAGGGGGGGCATGTTGACGCGGTTGCGCTGTTATTGGGGTGGAGTGGTATAAATGTCAACTCGCGGGATGACCATGGACACACGCCGCTGATGGATGCAGCAGTGCAGGGCCACGTTGAGGTGATACAGACGCTTATGATGTGCGACGACGTTGACGTGAACGCTCGGTGCAATCTGGGAATGTCCGCTCTAGATATGGCAGTAGATGAGGGGAATGATTATAATGGGTATAATAATAATGAAGCGGCTGTGCTGGTGTTAAGGCGGGACGCTATGGAAGTTAACGAGAAAAATGACAACTCTGGTCTCACGCCGCCAATGCATGCAGCAGCATAGGGCTATGCCGAGGCGGATGCGTAGTAGCATTTAATTATGGCCATAACGGATTCTCCGTGGGCATACTCTACAGATGTTGAATTCGTGGCAACATAATCCGAAGGCGAACATGGCTGTCAGATGAAGCCAACTGGCGGTGGTGTATGATATTAGACAATGTCAACGACGGAGGTGTTATTTTTGGGAATAGAATGTCGTCAGGGGCGCCTCACCGCACGACCAAGCAACCGACTCGTAGCCACCACTGGAGAATTTTCTTCTTAGACGCGAAACTCTCGTGGAGATACCGGCAGACAAGTTGTCCAAAGCAGACTTAAAGGGGCTGGCCCAGGCACTTGAGGGTATTATACTGGCGATTATGCACGCCGCAGCATACATACGGTCAAGGCCGCAGGTTATCGTATCTAAAATATACAAATGACCCCACTGTTAGTGATGTTACATTTCTTAAGTAGACCCCAAGTCCATTGAACTTGATCAGGATGACCCGCTTGTTGAATTTAGTCAGACGCAAAATGATGAATATCCAGCCATCTTTGACCATAGAATGCACTCTTTTCCACGGCATTCCTTCATCTATTTGCGCTCACTACTCGCAGTCGTTCCATCCTGAACTATTTCCCACCCAGCAACTCCTCCGCAACTTCACCGCGCTTTTAGCATAACTGCGTAGTTATACCCAGGGGCAACACCTCTGGGGTTGCTCAATATAAGTGTAATTGGAAAATATGAGACATGTGGTCCCATGACTGATACTCAACATTCTAGGAGTGAGACTATCACTTGGTAAACAATAAAGGGGTGGTAAATGACCCAAAGGAGTGGGCAAGATGATAGTATCCTTCGTGAAATCGTGGAATTTCATCGAATGTTCGCCCTTGAAAACAGTTGCAATTGCCATGTGGATGGTGATTGAATTAAGATGGTTTCCAGACGCCCATGAAGCAGCTTCTCACATGCATTTCTGCTCCCTTATCGAACTACTGCTGCCTCGACAAGTCAACATGTTTCACGTGCCGTGAGATGGCGTTTAATCAGAATGGTCTGAGCGCCGTGGTCTCAGTGCACGAAAACGATCGTTTGGTCGCAATCTAGAAGTAAGGGTCGAGATAGCGGGTTGCGGTACCGCAGTCGCCATATGGACAGCCCAATTCAAAGTCTTATAACTAGCTTCTCAGCTCTCACAATTCTAGGCCGCTCCATCAAGAAAAATGTGGCTAGGCAAGCACGCCTAAAGTCGGACAAGGGCGATGGTGAAGCTTTGCGAAATTCATCTCATCGTCAGCTTCTCTGTTTGCGGAAAGCCGTCGTTGGCAATCCAATATTGTCGCCGACGCAATTACTCCCCGGGCAACATCTGCCACCTCCGGAAAAGTGACCCCCAAGAGCCCCCAACGACACCCTCCCATCGGCTTTATCCATAACCCCAACCCCTCCTTCCCACACCATCTGCCCCTGAGCTCAACGTGTCTCAATCGGCGGACCCTTGCGACAGGGAGCCGAGGCGGGTGCTGCGGTTACCTTTCTCCGTGCGCCCAGCCACTCAGGGCGCGCAGACCGGACAAGGCGCTACGCTGGGCATAGCTGCATACGACAACACATGCATAACGCAGCATCGCGCTCGATCTAGCGGGTGTAAGGCCGAACTCGCGACACATCTAGTCAGTCACTATGTTGCGCAATCTCGGGGTCCCTTCGTGATTATGATGTGCCACCTCGGTGCGGGCCGCGTCTCAGTGACGAGGCTTGGGAGTCGCTGGGTTGCGAGGAATGCTGGGGGGAGCACGCGGGCGCCGGGGGCGCCACTGGGTGGGAGTGGACATGGAGCCCGAGGCCTTATCGATTCATCTCCATGGGGTGTCACGACTCGCGCGTGCAGCCCAAGCCTAAGGAAGGGCTATTAATCGCTAGGAATTGATCTAATTTCTACGATTAAAGTTGATAAAATTCTCTCTTCGGCTCAATTTATGGGTAACTAGCTCACTAAATGGCCACGATATGATAATTATAACACTAAATGACCAAAACTGCTTATTATATTTGCATTTTCTGTGAATATTTTTAAAAATAACAAGGTCTCCAGGCCCTCCTGCCCTCCAAGTAATTATTATGCACAGTCCCTTTTCAAAATTTGTACTGTACGAGTTGTATTTATTGTCACGCGTACAAACCCGTCGAATCAATTACCTGCCACGAACCCACCAAATTGTCTCAGGCAACACAGCAGCCGTCACGCATATCATATTTGCGCGGCCGATGGGTCATCTCCTACTGGCCTCAGATTATCTACCCCCTTTGAACATGGCCCGTTCCACGATCAACCAACAACCAACCAACAACCAACCAACAACCAAGGGCTATCTGACCAAAACTCACAAGCCGCTCAAACCTTCCTGGGTTGCATTGGAATTGCAATGACGCCGAGATGGAGCAGGGCGAGATTGAAAGCGATGCACACATTACCTTGGGCATTGCTACTTTACGAGTAAGTCCAGGGTCTTTTATCCCAAAGTAGATGGCGAGTTCTGGGCTTGCATCAGATCGCCGACCGGTGTGCAAGGTTCAGGGCGTTGACATCGCTCTACCAAGCCAAAAAATGTGGTGCATTTGGAATAGGACTTTCAAAGGCTTCATATGCTATGTACCCCGCCGACATGTATGTTGCCGCCTTGACGATGGCGGCTGTGATCACGATCTCGCCGTGCAATGCATCAGTCCGACGGCAAGCTACTCCGACAGGTGGAGCTGTGTTCCAGGCGTCCTGTAATTTTACATAATCTTTTATGTTAACGAGATCTGACACTGTATACTCCACCGCCGGCTTTCCACATATATCAGGTGAAAGGGACACTTCTCTAAACCAGTCCTCGTACCTCGCATACCTCCACAGAAGCTCCCGCAGCTACTCTTCCCTCAACACCTAGCAGCCTTACGATCTGCAAGATCCATGCTGAGATCGGTTGGGCAAGTGACTCGTCATGTACCAAAAGCGCCACGAGGATGGTACCAATGTGGCGGCGATAGATTGTTTGTCGGACAAGATTAAGCTCCTTTCAGAAGGAAACTGTTTGTATCAGTCCATGCCCTGTGATTTGTACTCCCAACCACGCATACCCAACCAGGACATAGGTACGACACAGCATGGAAAGAAATGACTTGCTTCTAACGTCTTCCTAGATGCCTGTCGTATTCCATCCTTGGAATTATCGTGATCAGATAAGGGGGGTTGAGACTGTTGAGACTCCTTGGATGTCTCACTGTCAACTTTTATGCACATTTCTCAGTACCATAAGAACCGAATTTATCAAAAAAAAAATGGTTTTGCTCATATCAGTAATTTTTCTTTGCTTGGGCAAGGCAAATTCCATCCATTGGTGGCTGACTGCCTGGGACAGGGTAAAAGTTACAGGGGACAAACGGGTACGCATTCACGCAGCCAGCCCCATCCTTGCTGCATCCGCCTCCGCCTTTCAACAGGCGCCAGATCATATAGTGTTTCGGTTTAACAAAATATTTATCCAAACGACAGCATTACCAGAAGGTCAGCTCTCTCCAGTTTACGGATGAGGCTGCAAGGGCGTTATGTAGGTAAGCTTTGGCCAGCGCCATTCCCACCGTTGGTGGCCATGTCGAAATCGGCCCAATGGCTAGCCCCCAGTGTATACCGCGCCTCTGAGCGGATCTACTCAGAAATTCCCACGATTACGGTCACGTTAATGAGATAAGGCATCAGGAGGGGTGCTGTCCTTCCAGAACCCAACTGCGCCAGATGCGTGCTCACGGTTACCTCGGCCATCGCTCCAACTCATTTCAACCTAATCACACACACACGTTGGTCATTACCCATCCGCTCTTAGATATACATACGGATTGGTCCTAGCCCATAGGTATTTACCCCCAAATAGATGTTTTTGCTGTGTTGGCACTTATCATTTTTTATGCCGAGCCCCCAAATTGCTTTTGCTCACCCTCATTGCATTTGTACAACTTTCGATATGAAGCTATTGAAACTCACCCCTCGTCGGCCCCCTTGGACCACCTTGCAGCGCTTGGCCAAATTTAGATGCTTTCTCGGGGCGAGCCATACTTACCATCGGATCATACGACCGGAATTTGTTCTGTGGGATGCACGGTGCCGAGTCCTGGTTAGGTTGCATATCCGCCTGCACGTTCGCGTTGGCCTCATGAGTGCCAGCATAGTCCTACATCAAGCTACCCATGAGCTGTTTCATGGTAGCACCAAATTATTCGTCACAATGGAGAATAAGTATAAAGATTCGGGGTGCTCAACAGCTTCATCAACTTTTCTTCCAAGCTAAAACTTTCCAACAATTACCCTCTTTACTCACCAACCACTCGCCCAATTCCAACCATATATCCAGGTATATAACTAGATACATTCAACATGTCTTATTCAAGCCCCAGCTCCGCAACAAGCACCTGGCAAGACAAGCTTCAAGGTGGGTCACAGCACACAGCTTATTGGTGCCGCTGAGCATTGATTCTAATATCTCTCAGAGAGATGCCGCACCGCGCAAATCAATCCACCGGTTTTCAGCATTGTCTCCGACAGACGAGGTATGAAAGCTCAAAATTCAGTTTCCTTAAAAAAGCCAAGCTGACGTTTGTCACAAGGAGGCCGAACAGCCTGGTCTAGCACCGTCACGGTGTCCGGTCAAAGCATTGCCGCCCGATATTGGTACGACGGCCAATACCTCAACAACGCCAAAGAAGACGCTGCAGAAGTGGCTCTCAAGGCCCTTGGCAACTCCAGCCCAACGTCGCCAACACAGGGCCGGCACGGATGGTAGAAATTTGTGCTCTCACATCATCTGTGCGGCAGCGATTTCTTGGAGCGAGGCGAACACTTGCTTCCAGCAGCACCTGTATGATATGATATGAAACGACTTGGCTTAGATTTGGGATGCTCATCGGGATGGATATTGGGACGTAGTCCGGCGCAAGAAGGATAATTGGGGCGTCCAGGAGAAAATGTATGAGCAGGATTAGGGATTGATTTTGGATTTCGACCGTTTCGCTTCAAAAAAAAAACGGACGTGTACTGTACGAGGGCTTTGGAAAAGCACTTCAAAAAGCAGCACTATGATGATACTCTTTGAATAATACAGTCTGTTCTACCTTGTTTCCGAGGTCGCAAATGTACCGTCTTTTCTCTGTTCCTTGCCTTTCTCGACGCTATATTGGTGCAGTATGCGGTGGTACCGTGGGGGGCCATGGGGGCCAAAGATCTCCATCTCCGCATGTCGCTGCAGAATTCTCAGGGCGCATGGCATGCGAGGTGACGCGAAAATTCCAGCACATCACACATCACACTTACGAGTCAACACGCTGCCGTCGACCGTCACGTTATTCTGAATCTGGAAATAGATGTGTGCCCTAGTGCCTTAAAAACGAAAGTGATGGCCCAAAGTCCGAAGACGGGGACCTGTGGCTGGCCGTTAGCCAATTAGGGCGTTGAAATACTCCGTAGATCGCAGTCAGTAGTGGACGTTCACAGTGAGTATTCCCACAAATGAATCGTCTTAGTTATTACAAACTGCAATTATCATATTTGGACTTTATCGGAGCATACTATTGGGAAAAAAAGGAAACTGAACGGAACAGAGAGGGTTCGTTCAAAATTACAATTACCATAATTGCTGTGCACGGACCGTCTTCACACCTTGACCGTCTCCACCAGATGCAAGGCTCAAATAAAGTACTGCCTGAAATACTAGGCTTCAAAGCCTCCAACCAAGATTCCGAATAATTTTGAGCTGCAAGAAGTATCGACAATTCCACAACACAGCCCGCGATGCCGCCACGCATATCTCTACGGACTGCCTCAAGGTGCCTGGCCATTCGGCCGGCTCCCCAGCCATCAATTGCCCGCCACACTCCCATCACCCTCCGCACATACCCCGTTCGCGCCTTCGCAGACTCGAAAGCCCCCAAACCGAGCTCGAACCCGACATCCTCAGATGCCCTGCCGAATGCGAGCGAGGAGGCTGCACAGGTCGTCAAGACTACCGGGAAGTCCTCACCAGAGCTAGAACAAGGGACGCCGGTGCAGGAGGTATGAGCATACCAAGCCCGCATGACCAGGGCGGAGAACTAACTGAAGCAGATCTTAAAGCGAGACCCTGAGCTGGCGGAGAAGGCACCGGAAGTGATGAAGGAGAAGCCTACAGATGCAAAGAAGAGCGCAGAGGCCGCTGGCGAAGAAGGAGCCACAACTTTCGATAACTTGCTGGCGCTGGGACAGATGGATGCGATTGCCAAGGGAGGGCACGCGAGTGATATAACGCCGGAGATGGTGGGCCATAAGTTCCCGCTGCCGGATATGCCGTTGAAGCCATTTTCGAATCGCAAGGAGCGCTATGATCCGATCGTCTCTCAGGTCACAAACCTCATCATGCAGCATGGCAAGCTAAGCCGTGCTCAAAGGGTGAGTCCTCCACATCCATCATCCCGGATTTTGCCAGAATGACGCAGCTAACGCCCGTCTCTTTTCCTAGCATATGTCCTATATCCTCAACCAGCTCCGCACTGCGCCTCCCCCAACACCGTCTCACACTCGCCCCCTCGTTCCGGGCTCCCCTCCCCCAATCGAACTACCTCTAAACCCAATCAACTACCTCACCGTCGCCATCGATTCCATCGCACCTCTCATGCGTATCCGCCAACAGAAGGGTGCTGCCGGAGGTGGTATGTCACTGCCGATTCCTGTTCCCCTGAGCCTACGCCAGCGCCGGCGCACAGCCATCATGTGGGTCCTGGATACGGTACTGAAGAAGAAGAGCCGTGGTAGCGGGCCGACGATGTTTGCGCAACGCTTTGCGGATGAGATCATCAGTGTGGTCGAGGGAAAGAGCGGCGTGTGGGATAAGCGGGCGATGGTACACAAGTCCGCAACGTCAGCGAGAGTGAACTTGAGTTATTCGAAGAAGCCGAGGCGAAGCTGAGGGCGTAGTGTCTGGGGAGTTGGTGGTTGATGTAAGATATGTATAGGGGCTTGGATGTACTACAGAGCTGCTGTGCGAGCTGTATCAACTGGGGAATTAGTATTGTGAAATATAGATATGTATTTGTTTGGCATTAAATGTTAGATAACTAGGTAGAAGATAAAACTTACACCATAACTACCAACAGGACAAAGTGTAGCCCATTGATGTTACAGTAGCATCCTCAAAATGCCACTCTTTTTATAACAGCCTCCCAAACTGCTCCTGGTTTTCTATCTTCCACCCCCTCATGAGCACGCTCGAAATCCAAACCCATCACAAATCAAACACGTGATATCGCGTCGCTTACGCGCCTCCCACGACCCCCACGTCCAACATCAATCACTCAGACACGTACAACGCAACATCAACGCGCCACAGTCCGCCAGGGTACAAACAGACCATGAGCACTCAGCCTGCAAAGCTGTGACATGCACACCGACGATGAGCTCTGACGCAACCGATGACGACCCCGCCCGCGCTGTACCCGAGCCACTGCCATGGGCTGAGCCCGACGCTGGGGCGCTGGTGCCCACTGCGCGCCGTGGACGTGTATGCGCTGCGGGACGTGGCGGAGTATGAAGGTTCGTCCCTCTTTATTATCTCAGCCGTGATCAAACCAGGCTTCGTGGCCCGCGCCGGGCGACGCTGGATTGCGGGGAAGAGCAACCGGGCGAGTTAGTGGATGGAAGGCTGACATGACGCAGGGCAAGGGATTTACTTCCACCTCAACCACCCCATAAAATGGGTTCGTCTCACCGGGATTATCGTCGCGATGGACGAATTCTACAACCGCGTCTGCATCACCATCGACGACGGCAGCGGCGCCACAATCGAAGCAACGTGCCTTGCTCCCCCCCGCCCCGAGGCCACTGCCACAGTAGCTGCCATCGCGGTGCCCACCGAGCGCGCGGCAGATGATGCGATGGTATCTCCTGATGGTCCGAAACTGAGGGGCGTGGATGTCGGGAAGGTTGTCAAGGTGAAGGGCGGGATTAGGGAGTTTCGAGGTGTGAGACAGGTGGCTATGAAAGCGATTGCTGTGTTGGGGGATACGAGGGCAGAGGTGGGGGCGTGGAGGGAGGGAGTGAGGTTTAGGGAGGAGGTGTTGAGGGTTCCGTGGGTGGTGACGTCGGAGGAGGAGAGGAGGTGTAGGGAGGAGGCTGAGGGGGAGAAGTGGAGGGTTGAGGAGGAGGAGAGGAGGGAGAGGAGGAGGGAGAGGAGGGCGAAGGGGGAGAAGGAGGGTGATGGGGGTGGGAAGGAGAAGAGGAGTAGGGTGGAGAAGGAGAAGGCGGAAGCTATAACGGAAGCTAAGGCGGAAGAAGATACCGCGATAATGAAGGCGCGTAGCGAGAAAGAGAAGAAAGCGATGGAGGAACGGGAGAAAGCGAGACGAGCGAGGGCTATTCAGCGGCTTATCCGCTCCCGTCCCGAGGAGGCAGGAAAGTACGCTGCTCTCGGTTTCTAACGCTGATGTACGACTTGGACGACATTGTTGTATGTGCGTACAGTACACAGGGTATTCTTGTCTGGATAGGATAGAAATACACAGAAGTTATGAAATGATGATTCTCCTTACCCCCTATCTCAGAACAGACAGTGCAGCACGCCGTGGGCCCGATGGATCTACAGTACTATAAAACCCGCCAGCAGCCCAAACCGTGAAAGATATCCGCTGCAAATCCGTCACCGCAACGACAGTGGTGGGCGGGGAGCACACTCAAAGGTGGACAATTGTGCATATCCTCAGTACCCGTGCGAGGGCCGACAACCCATCCTATCTATTCTGTTACCGCGCCTCCCTCACCACCATCCCCTTTTCTCACTGTCACCACCACCCGCCGCCATACCACTCTCACCGCCGCCCCCTTTCTCACCGCGCACCCCACTTCCCCTACACACTCACAGGTCCAGGGCTCCATGGACAGTCCATCAGCGCCTCGATCGTTGAAATAGGCCCATTAATCTCCAATTCAGTACCATCTAAGTGTCGTTTTCTAGGTCTCTTGGGTGGCGCCGCATAGTGCTCTGGGCTCTGATGTTTATATTGTTTGCGTGCTATCCACTACATCTACTACGAACTAGGGCCAATACAGAAGATACACAAAGACAGAGGAGGGAATGTACATTCGGGTTGGTAGAAAAGGTTGACAGAATTGTTATTATATTAAGCCAATATGGAGTATCTATCTGCAAAAGCTGAGTTACATGTGTAATTATATCGCCACCCCCTTTTTTTGCACCGTTCCCATTTAAGCATCACCCAGCAAAATATCAATCCCAGAATATACGCTCCACCTACATAGCAATCACGTCCCAAACTCAAGCAAGCCCCATCAAAGCACTCCGTCCAAGCACCTCCTCAGCCCAGCAACCTAACAAAGCCACCAAAACAAAAAGCCAGTCCCAAACCTCCCATAAACTCCCGCCCCATCAACACCCCATCTCCACTACTCACTCACTCAACAACCCTCTTCAACATAAACGGACTATTAACCCAGCTCGGCCTCTTCAGCGCCCTCGCGCTCCCCTCCAAAACGTCCGCCTTCCTCTTCACTCCCAACGGAGGCCGCGGACCAGGACTCCCCATATGGCTCGAATTGCCCTCGGTGCTACAGTCCATGCTCGACGCCACCTTTGTGCCGGGATGCGCTGTCGCGGTATCATCGTCATCGTCGGTGTCGAAGATGCCGTAGATGGGACCTGTGCTGATGAGCTTCGCACGTGTCGGGTGTGGTGTCGGGATATCGTCGTCGTCGGTGTCGAAGATGCCGTAGATGGGACCTGTGCTGATGAGTTTTGAGCGTGTCGGGTGTGGTGTCGCTGGTGGGTGTGCATTGGGCACGAGAGGCACGGATTCGGGTCGAATTGAGGTTGTCCGGGGGAGCGGGAGCGTTGGCGATGATGGTTGCTCGGGTTGCGGTTTCTCGGCTGAGGTCTGGGGGAGTTCGTGGAGCTGGGGGAGGGGTGACTGGTTAATTTGAAGTCTTAATAGGGTGGGCTCAAAGGATTCAACGGTAAATACTCACATATGCCTCGATCTTATAGGTCGGGTTAAGATATTCTTTGAGCAGCCGTTCCCTCTCCTCCGTTATGAACTCGTAGGGTGGTATCTCAGACCGCCTGTTGTAGTCTTTCTGCTTCTTGCTCTGCGGTCTGCTGATTTTCCGCAAGTAATTGTCCTTGACTAGTCTCTGACTCAATGGACCGACATCTTTCACCATGCAACCTAAGCGATGGTAAGTATCTCAACACCATGCTTGCCTAGTTGTTGCAGCTCACCTATGCGTTCCGCCAAATCGGCTTCTTTGAGAGGATACCTCTCCATGCATGAAACCCAAGCTACTTGTCTTAATAAGCACAGCCGTTGCATTTCTTTTTTCAGGTCTGGCTCAGAAACCAAAAGACATTTGTAGCATATATGGGTATCCATCGCATCAGTTTCGAGATATCCGTAGCACTGTAAGTGTTGTCTATCTTGACAATTCTCACATTGCACCTATTATAATCAGTATTGGACAATGTGTATATGAGATTGAATCTTACAGTCATGCCAGCAAATTTCTTGAAGCAATGGCAGTCAGTGTCCTGGCCTTCAGTGAATGAAATTTTAACTTGCTCGTTCCGCCACTTGTGGGTTGGAAAGAGGTCCCGAATAGCTTCAGGATCGAAGTAAAATCTTCTTTCCTCTTGTGGTGAGGTAATTTTTTCGACAGGCCCACGTGGCAGTGTGGGTGGAGATGATCTCTCCGCAGCAGTTCGTTGGGACTGAGTATCCTGAACTCGCTGTGTGTCTCCGACTTCCTGTCTCATAGGGACCTGCAATACCGTCAGCAAGCGTCCGCATAAAGACAAACTAGGTGTGCATTACCATCTCGCGGAGCAGTTGTCTGTCGGCACGCTCTTGGGTATTCAAGATGCTAGTGCCATCACAAGGTGAAACAGTAGCTTGGGTGGAGACGAGGCTGTTCATGTTGCTCACGCTGAAGGCCTGTTGAGAGTTGGACTGTGTTGCAGCCTCAAAAGATCCATTCGAGTCGTGGCCGGTAGTTCGTGTCGGGATTACGAGGCTCATTCCAACACTGAATAGTTAGCAAATGAAGCCAAAACACCACAAGTGGCATACCTATGATATCTAGTGTCTATCTCGCCAATTCTGCTTCCGTTTTGATCCATAATGATACTCGCGTCAAGAGCGACAACAAATCCTCTGGGCTCGTAATCGACTGGGCATGTTTTGTTGTACGTCAACTGCAAGCTTATTGTTGGTTCCCCTATCAAGGAGTTAAAGACTGCCACTGGAGCGGCCAACCGTTGGGGCGCACGTACTTGGGGGTTTATCTGTTTCTCGAGACATTTTTAGGAGCTTACTAAACACGCTCTTCAAATTCTGCATATCTTTGGCCGTGAATTCAACTGTTTGCTTTCCAGATGAAATGTCAAGCTGGATTTCGCTGCCATTCTCGGAGTAGCTGAATTTCATCACGTAAGCTTCAGTCATGGTATCGCGGCACACTGCACCATTGTGGAAGCTGATCTGAAAAGACGCCAAATATCTGTGCTTAATGGCGTCGCATATTCCATCCTGTGTCTCGTAAGCGGCGTGAATGGTTGGTTTGAAAGGGAGAGTGAAATCTGACCAGCCACAGCCAAATTTTATCGGCCTTTGCAGTTTTCCCTTTGAGGAGGAAATCCCAAGAAACGCTTGCGTTGTCATTTTCCTGTTGTTTGCTTTCCCGAGCACTTTGACTTTCGGGCTTCACACTGTACGAGAAGGCTGGGTCGTCAAGCTTGTATCTGCGCGTCTCAAAGTAGTCATCGGGAAAGAGGTTGTTGATGCATAGAATAGCGCTGAGCGCTGCCGAGACGGTGGTCTGCACGATATGGAGAGACTGTTTTTCACTTATTCTCACCACTGTCTGAGTAGGGTTGGGCGTCAGCATCACAGTTGCGGTGGCAGTGCCTTGGCTTCGGCGTGCCGACCATGCTGGTCCCTTTGACCTCATCGTCATCGCGAAGATTGAGACGCTTCGTCTATAATTGACAGGAGAATGATGGAAAGTGTATGTTGAAGTGGATGTGAACGTTAAGGTGAATATGGACGTTGAAATGTTGAAAGGGGGAGAGGGAGAGGCAGAGTAGTGGATGAGTCACGAGATGAAGGGGAGAGGTGGGAGGTGGGAGGTTGTAAGATGAGAATGGAAGATGAAGACGAAAAGATGGAAGAAGGGAGAAGTGAAGAAGGAAGAGGGGGCGAGGGACGAAAGAGGAGGGGGCACGTGCAGGGGCACTGTGTACTTTGTATACCAGAGAGTGTATTCCAAACAAGACAGGCAACACAGACAACACAGGCACTCTATAGTACTATTGTTCACGCTGAATACAAAAATAATGGAAGAAGATAATCAGTTCTCGGTGCTCTCAGCAGGAAGACAATACGTTCTCAGTACTCTGCAGTAGGAACAGTTGGTACAGATGGTACAGATGACAGAGTAGAGTTTTGTGTGGTATCCCATCTCTCCGAGAAAGAAGAGAATGGCTTCTCCAGAGGAGTATATCTCCTGGGGAGTAAAATGTTTATAGTACAGTCCATACTTGTGTATATACAGCAGTAGATTTAGACGCTTCGGGCGTTGAAGAAGGAAACGAAGGGCCAAACCCCAATTGGAGCTCAGACAGACACGCCATGAGCACTTGGTCACGGACTTGTAGAGACAGTAGAGACAGTAGAGAGATAAAGACGGTAGAGACGCCAATGATAGCAGTGAGAGAGATAGCAGCGAGAAAGCATGAGAGTAAAGAGGGTAATGAGACTGGAGAGAGCAGAGAAAGAGTAGAGAGAGAGTATAGAGGGTATACAGAGTAAAGAGAGCAGATAATTAGAGAGTATACAAATCATAGGGGATATAAATGATGCCTACAATTTAAGCTGGTGGGATTTCCCTCGTCGGCTCCATTTCCGAGTAGCTAATATGACAATTATAGCCTTCAGTAAGTGATGAGAGCCTTCATTTTAATTCCAGTTGCTGTAACCACTACTGTCATACTGTCATGTACAGCAGTCGCTCTCCAGATCTTCAGACTTCAGGGGCAACATGATTATTGTCGTTGTGGATTGTCTAGGCTGACACAGGGCACAGGGCGTGACCTTGACAGACTGTGACATGCCATCACGCCCTGTGCCATCCTGGCCCCCACCAAATATCACCCCACGCTTAACCATATAAAGTTAGTTCATCACATCACGCTCTGTATTTTAGTACGTACACACTACTGGTATGGTATGAGGTACTTCGCCGTTGTACTCCTTACTCCGCGATTTACGAAGTACCCTTACCTAAGCATAACCTTACCACATCAAAGTAAGGAAGTCACAAACAGACGAGAGACAAGAAGGCACAGCGAGGCAGATGAGGCAGTGAGGCATCTCCCGCCTTGTTCGACTTAAATCCCCGAAGCGCCTACATCCTGTCAAAATCACAAAACCACTTTCATACCACCAACAGTCACCAACTCTACCCCCTTCCCCCCCCCCTCCT
>JPKC01000029.1:0-51615 GCA_000750925.1 Pseudogymnoascus sp. VKM F-4518 (FW-2643) | reverse complement strand
GCGGTTAGCTCTGTCGCGTTCTCACACGACTCGAAGCTGCTGGCGTCAGCGTCGTATAACAAGACGGTCAAGGTCTGGGACGCGGCTACAGGCACGCTGCAGCAGACGCTCGAAGTTAATGGCTACATCTCGACTCTATCATTTGATATTACTAACTCGATCTTGATCACAAACATTGGTTGTCTTAAGGTAAGTACAACTGGGTTCCTAACCTTGCCTATATCCTCTCAAGAGGTAGGTGGCAAAGGTGACTATAAAGGATTAGGTATTAGCGGGCATTGGGTTACATGGAACAACGAGAACCTGCTTTGGTTACCACCTGGCTTCCGGGGTCATAACTCTAGTATTTCGTATACAGGCTCCACACTTGCTATCGGATGTTCCACTGGGAAGGTTTTCGTCATAGGAGTTTCAATAAATATTATACGTAGCTGCTATTCTTAATAAAATCTACTTGCTTTTGGCGTCACAGGCGAATGCAAAGGGTACAGTGCAAATGCTCGTTTGTGTGACAGGAAGAATTAACGAAAGAAAGATAGAGAAAAGAGGTTCTTGTTCTCGTAGAAAGAAAGTGCCGTAGCTGCTAGTGGCAGTGGCACGGGTGTTAAATGTGATAGCGCGTGCCAAGCGTAACTAAGCTATGTTACGGATGCAACCCGGTTTATTTGGAACAGCTGCTGCATCAACATCATTATATAACTGAGCCAGAACAGAGGTGTGGGGAGGACTACCCTTACATACTATCGTGGATTATACTCGATTCTTCTATTGCTTTCTACAATGTTCTTGGTTACACAAGTCATGTGATGCATATTCCTGTTTTATGGTGAGTGGCTTGCAGGCTGTGGCTGACTGTGGCTGCAGAGCACTAAACCTTGAAAGCTGTATAAAATACTAACTTATGTAACCGGTGAATTACTGTAATCACTATCCGCCCCTACAAATGACTAGGGATCCTTGATCGCTTGATTGGAAGTACCCCGCCCATGTGGTGACGTCGCATGACATAGCACTCCCTAGTCACCACGAGGCTAATAATAATTTTTTAGCACCGTGTTAAGGCTCGGAAACCCAGATCAAACAGTTCTATGAGTTTGAAAGGCGCGAAGAGCTCGTGGTGGTGCTGTAGGTCGAGGGGTCCTATTATACATCGAATTGACGCCCTCTGCAATCAGGCGCGACAGCGACAACGTGATCGTAAATTTCAGAGTAGCTGGGGTTTGGTCTGTTCAGAAGTGGTCACACAATATGACTGACACAAAAATTCTGGAATTTTCAATGGACTCACAAATTTAGAATCAATTGAATTCAAAGTACCAATATTTTGTCCCGTCACGGGGTGCGTCCCGTGATGTAGGGATGCACGTTAAGTCTTAAAATATGAATGGCGGAGCTTATTCTTAAGTAACATCGTGACTTCTCGCCACCTTCTAGAGCCTATGAGAAAACAGCAGCAGGTCATAAGTAGTGTCAATGCCCAGCGGTA
Source organism: Pseudogymnoascus sp. VKM F-4518 (FW-2643) (assembly GCA_000750925.1). Taxonomy (NCBI): domain Eukaryota; kingdom Fungi; phylum Ascomycota; class Leotiomycetes; order Thelebolales; family Thelebolaceae; genus Pseudogymnoascus; species Pseudogymnoascus sp. VKM F-4518 (FW-2643). Next base: position 50,129 of record JPKC01000029.1, on the reverse strand, counting down.
AATCCGAAATGTTAAGAGTGAAGTGCATTACTATAGGCACTACCAATCAGAGTATCTAATGTAGCTAGTGTACTTTGTGATAGTGCTTGTAACATAAAACTGCATATGACAAAACATGTTTTTCATTGTGATAAAAGAGACCATGGCATTCACTGAGAACTCTATCAACCCTCGCTCACTCTTGTGTATGATTAAACTCAGCCGGGGGTATCATCCAGAGTGGCACTGGAGGAAGAGGTATAAGTTGATGGTTGTCCATGTCCTGAGTTGGCATTAAGACCGGCGACAGAGAAAGAGATACAGGCTGAGGGCCTTCCACGCTCTGTGTTGGCAGCGAGGGAGACGGAGGAAGAGGTATAAGTCGAGGGTCTTCGACAGGTAGTAACTGGGGAACAGCTGATGGTAATAGCGGAGGACGAGGTGGTGCTTTTCGCCTTTTTTTTTTTGGAGGCGCATCCCGGAGTTTGATGTCGGGAACCGCTTTCATCGCCGACTGCTCGTCCGTCTCAAAACACTCGGGGTACATGGTGATAGAAGAGTCTGACTCCTGGCTGCCAGTTAGTTTTGTAGTTCTTCGATCATATACCAGGGACAGACAGACAATAAGTCGCGATTTTTCAGCGTTTGAAAGACGGCGCGAGTGAAAATTCATTTGTTTCTCTGACTCTGGGTCCCACGTATATAACGCCACCTCAATGCCGCAAACTCTCCGCATCTGCTCGCATTTTTTGAATAAGTGGAAGCGACGACGTGACAGAGTTTGCCTCTGAGGAGCGCTTGCGGACTCCATTTTGTTCAAGCTCGTATGGGGTGCATGTGAGATGGTTTTATTACAAAGCGGAATCGACTGGGCTGACTCCCGTCGAGGGGCGGCTGCTTCTGACTTCTACCGAGGGGCTGCTTCTGACTCCCACGAATGGGCAGCTACTTCTAGCTACTTCTAGCCACCATTTCTGAGCTAATTCCATCACATCCGGTCCATCCGGTCCAGACTTCCAACAATAGGGAGCACTCGACGATCTTCTTCCCCGCTGTTGGTTCGGCATAATTGATAGGCCAAAGTAGTCATTTCTACCCCAAGTTACTTCGGCTTCCCCGCTTTGGGACCAATGTGTTGTCTATTTACCTGTTTCCGCCGTACGCTAGTTTTGGTGATGGAAGTAACCGAGCGCATAATTAGCCAATTGGAACTATGCCCGTACGCACCAACTTCTCTCAAATAGCTTGTGACCAGCAATTCGTGTGGTGCCATTCCCGGTGCCTTGGGTCGCCCATGTAGAAACGCTTTGATTGGTGGATAGGGTGCTGTAGACTAATGTTTAGATGAATCCTTCCGTCCCAGCGCTTCGGGTCGTACCGGCTAGTACTCGGCGCCACTTGTAATAACTGCTACAAGAACGATGTCTCAACTGTTGTTGGATGCAAAAATTAGCGTAAGGCAGAAGCAGCAGAGCGGGGAAGCCGAAAGTGCAGTAGAAGCAGCATATGGCTACTTTGGCTTATCAATTCATGCCGATCCAATAGCGGGGAAGAAGATCCACTCTAGGATCAGAAAGGATTCATCTGCATTAGTCTATAGCACCCTATCCACCAATTAAAGTGTTTCTACATGGGCTACCCAAGGTATCGGGAATGGCACCGCATGAGTTGTTAGTCACGTTATTAGCGAGAAGTTGGATGTGTATGGGCATAGATCTAATTGGATAATTATGTGTGTGGAGCTGCTTCCATCGCCTCCTGCAAATCCTGCGCAGCTTTGTCCTCCTCGGCTGTAAACCTAACTAATGCATTTCCCATTTTGTCTACTGCGAATTGGGCATCGTCACGGAGTTGGCATATGGCGCCCCGTATCTTCTGATGATATGCCAACTGTAGCCGGAGGCCCCCGTTCTCCCGCGTAAGTTGCTCGATTCTCTCTGTCAGATTTTTTGGAGGGTCTTTCTTTGCTCTCTGCATGGCTTGGGCTGTAGCGTCGAGCGCAATCGTTGATCCGCCCCTACGACCAACCTCAATGTCGATGGCGGCGGGACGGGCTGGCTTGTCCCATTGAGTGGGGTCTGCACTGGTCGACGGTCGCGTTTTGTGCATTTTACTTTCCATTTCTTCGCCTAGATGGGTAAATGCAATCAGAGATACCGTGTTATATATCCCGCAATGTAAGGGTAAATTGAGGCAAAACCGGAGCCATGTTTAGGCACTTGAGGCAAGGCGAAAAGTCACTTTTGGATCCGTAGCCAGTAGGAGCACAAAAATCACATTCTGCTTTCACGCTAAATACGTCATTCCAACATGTTGGCAGTTCGAGACCGTTTCACCCCCCGCACCGACTCATCTGCAGCTACTTCGGCCGCACACCTCTTTGGTGACATAGTCGCGCTCTCTTGATCGTGCGCAGCACCGAGCGTAGGCGAGTCCTCCCTATTGCCCAACCAATGAGGGGTAAGGTTAAGCGCCTCCCCCTGGTACTCCGATATTTTTGACGCTAGAGTTTTAATTATTTCCTCGTGTTGGTTAATCTCCCGTCGTAGCTCGGCATTAAATGCGCACGCCGCATCTACCTCTGCCTTTACGTGTACGTGCTGGGCTTTCAACAGGTGGTTTGATTGTTGGCATTCACTGTGCCTACTCTGTTCCACGTAGAAGTGTCGTTGAAAAGTTGTCCGACCTTGCCTCTCATTCAAAGCAGTATTTTCGCATTCATATAGCCTAAAGCGCAAGTCTTCGCATTCGTCACTGCTAACCTTAAGCTTCTCTTCGAGCATTTGTACATGCTTGTTGGCAAGGTCAACTTGGCTTTGGAAGTTGCTGATGATCTCTTCATCGTGCATGAAAAGTGTTACGTGGTCTGGGGAGTTGAGCACCAGGCCCTACCATTGTTAAAACTGCCGTTTAGTGTAGAAGTTTACTCACCATTCCAATTTCCTCAGGTTTAAAGAGCTGTGCTGATGATGAGCCCATCTTGTGTGCCTTGCGATGTGTTGTGAGAGGTCAGAGATTAGAGATATATAACATAAGAAAGGTTGTGCTCAATCTCTAATTGACTGTAGGTCTCTGCATTTGGCAGGAGACTGAAATATTGTAACTAGGAAGCTATTTGTAGGTTGCATCGAAAGATTATTGTAGCTCCTCTGGCCCCGTCATGTTCTGGATGGGTTTAAGTGGATCATCTCTGGAAGCTCAAAGTGGCTCATACATAAGAGTTGGTTTCGCCACTTGCGTCCTTCGGTCGTCTTCTTCAAGCCGGCTGCTCCATCATCATGGCAGACCATTCTGCGCTCGTAAAGCGGGCAGCGAATGCTTACAATTCTCGATTAGCAGATAGGCAACGGCCTTACAGTCAACCTATGTACGATCAAGACCCTCTAATACGGCAGTACGCCGACGCGGAACAACAGCAGATGCTTTTCAACATGGAATTCCCCCCGTTAGATACTGGCTTCAACAACGCTTCAGGCAACGCAAACCCTCCCACCATGCCTCCAAGCCTGATGGAAACGAGGCAAGCTTTTCTAGGCGGTCAAAGCCAGCTTTATACCCCATTCCAAGAGGTTAGCAGACCGCCACAGCTTCGGAGAAGCCCATGGCTAGAGCCCTCGCCAGACGTCAACAACGACGCCGATGGCCGTGGACAAGAGATGGAGATGACTCGACTCTGCAAGATTGAAACGACCATCCTAGACTTGACAAAGCAGTAAGTGCAGACTCATTACCGCTCTCACTTCAAGGCTAATGAACATCAGAGTCGAGAGCCATGAAAAGACCATCCTTGACTTGACAAAGCAGTAAGTGTAGACTCGTCGCCACTCTCACTTCCTGGCTAACGATCATCAGAGTTGAGAACGACTCTAGGTAACCCCACACACTCTTACAGAGTAACGTACCCACCTAACGAAACCCAGACGTAGGGCGGAGCTCACAAAGTACGCAGAAGAGTTGGCCAAGTGGACGGAGAGCGTGCAAATACGCTGCGATGATGCCCTTAAGGAATGCAGGGCGATGAAGAAGAAGTAACATAGGAACATAGCGTTTAAACAGTTACAAATTAAAACCTTTATATTATTCATATCCAAGGCTGGCCCTGTATGGCTCTGTACATGTCCAAGTATCTAAGCCAGTAGTTCTTCGCTGCCAACTCTAAAAAGTCAAAGTCTTCATATGACCCCCGGAGAAGAAGTGCCATGTCGAAAACCTCGTCCATGAGAACCATTAATCCATGCCACATACTATGGTGAAAGGCAAGCTCCTCCTGCAGCAACCGATTGTGGTCCAAGAGGAGGTTGAAGGTATTCATCTGTGACACTTGCATCGCCTCGTCTACCCTTTCCACAAGGCCCTCGAGCGTAAAGTTCTCGCTGTAAACACTCGATGAGGTAGGTGAAGGTGCAAGTAGTCCAATGTCGAAGTACATGTCATTGGTCGCGCCAGGTACGGGATCTTCGGGGTCCATCTTCCGGTGCGGGGATTTCTCGGAACAACTTTCGGCTTAGTGGAAGTACCCTAGGACCTTCTGGGCAGGGAAGGCCCTTGTTATTAACTGTTGGAAACCTCGATTCAGTGGGACAGAAGTAGCTATGACTGAGCCAGAAGTAACTTAGCGACACAAGCCGAAAGTAACTCACAACTTCTTTCGTGATAGGCGAACGGTCAATTGATCCTGACAGGGCTCCAGACGATGGAATTATTTAAAACATGATAATCGTCCCTCAATAATGAAGTTATCAGAACAAATCGAACAGTATTACCGCAATGATGGATGACAGTGCAACACAAATTGAAGAGCATCTTACATCTCTACAGCCCTCATTAGACGAGCTTGAATGTCTCCGAGACCCCGACCTCTTGTGGCCAGAAAGAGTAAGTTACCCTCTTCCTGTGAGACACAAGAGGCTAATACACCAAAAAGGGACAACCATGGCCGCCGTCAGTTGAGCGCTACGTGCACCGGTACATGCACGAATCCAACCTCTATCAGGTTAACCGTTCAACGGAGGTCAAGTTCGGAAAGCTAGTAAGACTGCTTGCGACGCATGCTCTTCCCTCTGTCAACATTCACGACAGTATCGCTCGCAGATGCAGACAATTAATATCCCAATCTTCAAGGAGGTGGCACTCTGCTGGGTGGTTAGGTCAAAGGGGAAAGGCATACTACTACAAGAAGGACCATTTCCAGCAGTGCTGGGATACTCATGCTGCTGCGCCTGTTGCGACAAGTATCGCCGTTAGAGAAGACCCACAGAAAAAGGTCATGAGCGTTCCGGAGCTGCTTCTGAGCAGCGCAGATGGCGATGGTCAAGCAAAGGTTAGTCTGCGCTCTCCCTGTGAACACTCAAATAGCTAAAAGCCGACAAAGAGGGGCAGCGACGAGCCGCTGCAACACGCCGATATACCCGCGAAGAGGAATCGTACGACAGTTCTAGAAGCCGAGAACTCCCCTCAGGGGCTAATCCGCGCGGGTATAGACAGCCTCAAATTTCGCTCTAGCCTCAATATACCTACGACGCTTGCTCCGATCCCTGAACTAGCTGAAGAGGCTACATCTTACCGAAGTAACACTGAGACAATACCTATGGGAGAATCTCCCGCCTCACAGACTTCCAAGCAGGCCATTTTCAGAGAAACCAGTCAAGCCTTGCCTTCGACTGAGATTGAATCTCGTGCAAGCCATCGTCCAAAGGACTATCGAACAGATGCCTGGATATGCCAGCCAGATACTATAGAGCGCCGACTAGATGGTCAGCCTTGCCGAATTGGTGCTCAGAACTTGCCGAGCATACCTATCTCTAAACCACAAGAGAGTAAATCCTCAGTACCTCGATCTTACGCCGCCTCTCCTACCCTTTCATCAGGTCCGGGCGCTAATGAGAGGGGATTCTTAACACCCCCCATCGATTACAATCGCTATCAATCAGCCCTCGCGAGCCTCCCTCGGGTTGATAGCAGCTTGACGGCGGCCCCAGCCAGCCCCCCTCGGATTAATACCAGATTTACAACAGCCCTAGCCAGCCTCCCTCGGATTAATACCAGCATTACAGCACCACCAACCCCACCGACCCCCCCTCAACCAGTTAATAACAGGTTAACAACAGCACCAGCTAGCCTCCCTCCGGTGAATATCAGCGTAGCAACGTTTGAAGTTGCACACTACTTGGCGCCTGCCCAGATACATTTGTTTCGGACCGTCGCCAAGCTTCTCGTACAGAAGCTAGGAGAAGCGTCAGCATACTCTCTCCTAGATACGCTAATGTCATTCAACTTAAGCACGTTCTTTAGCTGGTATTCTCAGATTATGCGAGTTGATGGAGTTCATGCTCTAGTATTTAAACTGTTGGGGACACAGCCGTCGCAAAGTCACGACATACTGGTTATTCGGGATACCCCTGAGGCTTTCCCGCATCTGAAGCATTCTATATGCAAAGCCTTCAAAGCGAGAGCTAGCACCAGGCAGCACTCGGATACATTTCGGGTGGTGGTTCTGCCGTACCCGATCCTAACGCCACCTCAGATTCCGATACAAAGAGTTTCATTGTCAGTTGAAGTTCTAGTGCGTATTCAGGTCACTCCTGAAGGTAACTTCAGCGAGCCTTACCACCTCAATTTGATTGGTGCTATGAGAACGATAGAAGACTTTTTCTCATGGTTCTCTAGTGAGGCAAGGTATAATCAATCTTCCGGCCTACAAACACTGAGTTTCTGCTTTAAGGATGCTGCTCCATCCCCAATAACCAAATGCATTGAGAGAGGGAATGCGCAGCAATTTGAGTACATGAAGGGCGACATTCAGCGCAGATGTTATGAAACGCTTGCATACATGCCGAGAATGAAGGATTTTACAATTTTAGTGGCTGTGCCAGGCTGGATTATACCGGGCTGGACTGTACCGAGCTGGATGGTGCCGGAATAGGGGGGGCTGCAATTTTCAAACCCGTTTATTTTTACATGCAAACAGTTATGATTTATTGAGAAATATTTGCTAGCGCATACTGTATTATATAAAGAAGTTTCTTTGCACTGTATATTTGCAAGACATAATTCGATGCTAATTGATAATCTACCTACGCTATATATGAGGGACAACGTGATGCGGGTTTTCTGTAATCCGCATAATGGTCGCCTACGCAAAGCTATCTAATACAACGATCAAGAGCATAGCAACTATATCCAGAAAGGTGCGTGAATTTGTAGGACCTCCGCTGAGAGCAGCGACACTTGGAATGGTTGATGAGGTTGGCCAGTAAAATGCTGTCGCGTTGGCAGTGGTTGTTGCGTTGTGAGACGCCCAACCAGTTTGAGCAGTGTTCGAGGGTCGCTGCGCCATTGCTGTCTGTTCCCGACTTGCTGGGCAAATTGTTATCGTCACAGTTGCAGGAACGGTGATATTTTTAATTTGAGTACGCCACAGCGCAGATGAGTTCGAGGCTGCATTAGGTACAGCTGTTTGAGCCGTTGCATATCCAAATCGAATAAACAAGAGGCTGTACAGAAGCGGTATACTCTTCATGGTGTCTTGGTCTTCTGATTTGAGAAACGGGATATGGAGGTCCTCTATTATGTGCCTTACGTGAAAATACTACAAACCCCAAAGAGATCTCTTACCTCGGCACTTGATTTCGCAAATCAAGCTTGGTTATCACGTCAAAAGTAGCTTAACTGATAAACAGCCGTTGCGCCGCGGCAACGTGGCCTGTAGAAAAGGCATACGGGCGAGGTCAATCTGCCTACTAGTTAGCTGATTTGACCTATTCGACACGTATACCATGTCGAATAGGCCAAATTAGCTAACTGTATATATATCGTCTATTTATCATTTATCTTGCGAGAAATATAACACAGTTTTAGTTGATCTGGCTGGTTTGCATCATGTCTAGCAATTTTTATCCTGAGCTCCCGTCGCCTCATAGTGATGGAAACCCCACCGCATCAGAGCAATCGGGACAGCAGTTTCAGCCGTATCCAGCGCCCCCAAGACCTCATCGTGTTAGAAACCCTAACGCATCGGAGCAATCGGGACAGTTGCTCCAGCTGCCTCTAACGCCTCAAATACCTCATAGTGGTGGAAACCCCGCATCGGAGCAACAGGGACGGTTGCTCCAGCCGCCTCTAACACCCCAAAGAGCTCATAGTGGAAACCCAGCTACATCGACGCAAAATAACCAGTGGCTACTGCCGGCCCCAAAGCTTCCAAAGCAACAAGAGCCGCCACAAGATTTCTCAGCATCGAGGCAATCCTACGTCATCTCAGATCACTCGAATTCTCCAGAGCTCCCAAAGCCCACGACCCATACGAAGGAGCAACGGGAAGCCATCAGCCGAGTGCTAAAATGCCATGAGAAAAACTACTACAAAATCCTCGGCTTGTCGCGGTCTTGCAGTACAGAGGAAATTCAGAAAAGCTATCGAAAACTTTCTTTATCTATCCACCCTGACAGGAACAACTTTTCAGACGCTTCGAAGGCTTTTATGAGTTAGTACCCTGCATAATGTCAAATAGATGACTAAAACTCTGGTAGGAATTAAGACTGCATGCTCCGTTCTAAGCAATCCAAAGGAAAGACAAGAATTCGACAGACTCCAACAACAGTATCAGCCAAAGGAAGATCTATTTGGAGAAGAATTCCACGACAACGCTTTCGGTGACGATTCGGATACTGGAAACAGTAACGAGGGTGGTGACTTTTCTGCGGATAAGGCGCTTGTGCCAAATGAAGCTTGCATGGAAATATACGAGAGAGCTACGCCCTATATACGCAACATACAAAGGAACAATTTCCTAGACAAGGAAAGCAAAACTGCACTTAAAGACCTGAACAAAATAATTGGGAAATATAATGAGAGCCATGGGCTCACTGGCGAGCGCAAGTATACATTCTATATCGACTATGGAGTATTTAGCGCGAATATGGATTTCGCGCGACCTTGGGCTGAGAAACTAAAGAGCGACCCAAATAACGGAGACGCACTTCGATGGGTGAAATACTATCAGGATCTTATAACAAATTTGATTCAGGAAAAAGGGTACCCAAAATCATGGGTCATTGCACGTAACGAGAATGGCGACGAGGTCGAGAATGACGTCAAGATGCAGAGTCCAGGAGTAACTTCAGAAGCACAGGCCATTGAAGTTAGTGCTGCTTTACAGAAGTACTCATTTAAACCAGGCTTTACTTCGGACGGCGAGCGCATTCTCGGTTGCTGCCCAGTGTTCAGAACGAATTGGGTCAATGGGACTGTGTCTTTCAGCCACGGATATTTTGTGGTTGAGAAACTAGGGGAGCTTAATCCGATTGCGCTATTATCAACCGCCGATGTTGGCCGTCAAGCCACTCTCGGATACCTCGACTTGCCAGAAGCGCAAAGATGTGATATCAGGGAAGACAAAAATTACGTTTACAAACAGGGAGATACGCGTGCCTTTAGAGGAGTTATAGGTTTTGCATCAAATCCGCAAGAGTCAAAGGAAGTAAAGACAGGCTTTCGTTATCCAGATGGATATGCGCTGGCTATTTTTGAGTATGACAGCGGGCCTACACGGAAAATCTTGACCAGGGGAATGTTACGAAAGATCTTAGGTGAAAGAGCAGCAGATAAGGCGATAGCGAGGTTCTATGAAATCACTAGGCTAACTCCGCCGTGGGAAGTGGAGCCTAGGTCCTTCCATGACCGCCAGAGACACGGAGTAAAGCAGCTACCGTGGAATCAACCCCGCCTGTTAACCTACAGAGATCCCGAAACGGAGAACTTGGAATCAGGCTCTGAGTATTCTGAATCTGAATATGAATCTGAAGAATCGGAACGGGACACAGGTCGGCGAAGGCTTGGCGGACGAAACGAGGTAGCCATGCTTAGCGACAAAGTAACCAACCTAACGGCAATGTTTGAACAGCTTATGAAAATGGGCCCAGGCCAGCAGCCGCAAATCCAGGGCAGCCAGCCGGCCTTTGGCGGTGACAACCGTCTGAGCCACAGGCAGGACCGCGGGAAAGACCGCGGGCAGGGCTGGGGAGAGGACCGCGGGCGGGACCGCAGGAAGGACCGCGGACAGGGCTGGGGGGAGGATCGCAGGCAGGACCGCAGGCAGGACCGCAGGCAGGGCTGGGGCGAGGACCTCAGACAGGACAGCGGGCAGGGCTGGGGCGAGGACCGCAGGCAGGACCGCGGGAAGGACCGCAGGCAGGAACGCGGGAAGGACCGCAGGCAGGATCGGGAACAGGGGCAGGTCTATGACAAATCCGGTCGGCAGCGGGGCGGTGGGAAAGACCAGTCATTGATGATGAGTGGAGCTCTACGTCCCACGTACTAAGCGCGAGCTGCACCTCTAGCACCGTGGCCACTTGATTGTTTAGTTTCCTTTTGTGATTTTTATATTGTCTCTTCATTTCTATTTAGATCTATTTGTCTCCTTGCATGTTCTTGCGTATGCTTGTAGACTTTCCTTTGCTTATAAGTATGATCTAGATCAGCAGGAACTGATACTCATGAGTTTACTGTCGTTTAGAGATTTATATTCTGTCATGATGCCAGTGGATATGTCACAACTACGATCTAAACCGTATTCCTGGATTTGTAGTATATCATTTACCATCTACGTTCTTTTAGAGTATTGATAGCGTAAGTTTCAACTCCCAAGTTATGTGTATGTCCCGATACTGACGATGAATGGAAGGACCTTGATATCTGTCGACATGCCTAGCGACAAAGCCTTTGAATACGGCCAACGGCTTCTTAAAAATTGAAACAGACCGAGAAGACACGTGCATGTAGTACTCCTTGAATTACGTACGCACAAACTAAAACGTAGCTTAGTCGTTTTGACCTGAGGTAACGATCCGCGTGACAGGTGCTCATCCACTTTTCGTGAGATACCAGCATCTAAACCGATTCTTCACCGATGTGATAATTCGTCCGAAAAAATTCATAGCATACTCCTCTTTAAAGTAACAGGCTCTAAACCAATCACCTCCCGCATCGCTCTTTAAACAGCTCATCGCAAACTTTAAGTATTCGTTATTCTCAAACGACACAGTCCAGCTGTGGTCACCATTCCCTGCAATTTTCGAATAGGGTGTTTTATCAAACATAGCCTTTACATCTTTCTCAGTCAGATTCTCCTGCCGTCTATGAATGTTAGCTATATTTATCTCAAATAAGGAAAACTTACTTAGGAGTGACAGTGACCTTAGCTGCCATGATAACAGATTGAAGCAATAGTATCCGTAAGAAAAAAACGAGAGTATCACGATTAAGAAGTCAGTCTCCGTGGGAAGTAGGATTGTATAATGCTGAAGGGATACCTAGGTAGAAACGGATAGAATTACTTTGCTATAGCTACTTTTAACTCCACATTTGCATGCGTTTCCTGTAAGCTAGATATAGGTTTATCACTTTGACCCTTTGGGCTAAGAGGCAGGATAAATCTAGCTAGAGCATAGTCATTTCAACCCCTTCGACTCTGGCTACGGGTGCCTCATGGCTATACGTATAATGACATGCCGTCCCGAGTCATTCTCCATCCAAATCATTCACCTGCAGCTGGCCTGCTAGTATAATGAAATCCTGTAATCATAGCTACTGGTTTAGCCTAAGTGTACGAGACAGTGAGGTTTCTCTTACCAGTTCTAATCTCCCTCAAAACTTGCTCTCTGACCTGCCTCGCGCCGACTTGCAACAACCGAGTCTTATTGTTCTCCTTGGAAAGGATGAGAAGGCATTAGCCTTGCAGGAGCTAGTCTCCACTAAATCTGATCCGCGACGATCGGCAAAGCGAGAGTACGGCGAGACGCACCTTCACCTTGACCCTTCAACTGCTTTCAGTGACAGGCCGGTCCTGTTCGCGGATGGCAACTTCACAACCCAGATTAAACCGAGCAGAGCAATCACGAGTGAAGGTTGCCATGATGTGAAAACGAGATACCTACCAAGGCTAAGAAATAGCATTCTCACCGATCTTTATGAGGCAGCTGACCAAGTCTACGCCAGGTTTCTTTCACCCTTCACTGACGTCTTCTGTATCTTCGCGTCAGACCTCGGTGGCCTTGAACTTGCCGCGGGACGGCTTGCATCATGGCTCACCAAGGGCTGCCCGTCCTCGCTCCCACCCAGTACCAGACCACATATAATTATCGTAGAATCTACGTCGTCTCAAGAGAAAGAGCCACAGCTTCTAGAGACCTTTCTCTACCTCTTGAAGCAGAAGACTAAACATGACTCTTCGCTTCTGTTCAGCACAATCCGCGTTGTGAGTCTGCTTCCAGATGGCGCAGTCTCTGGACTAGCCCGCTATCGACGGCTGAGAGAGTGCATCATGGATGCCTCCGATCAAGTCAGATCCGCTCGACGTGCATCAAGCTACCTCTTCACAGCCTCGCACTTTTTCGCCCTCCTAGACTATTCTTGCAACCACCTCAGTCTGACGCTCACTGAGCCATTCAACGTCATCCGAGCATCTCGCACCCACAACCCACCAGCTTCTGACTTGTCGCAGCACTTAGTCAACTTGCTGTCGAAGATAACAGACCCCAACAGCCTTAAGAATTTTGCGGTCCCATTAGTAGCCTCCTCTATATTATTAGACAGCTATCCCCCTGACATGCACCGTGAGTCTCTTTCTTACTTAGTAGCCAGAACTAACCTAGTACAGTGTTTGATCCTATAGAGGTGTTCCGCACGTTATACAGAGACGCTTGTTACTCCGCTTGCAGAGCTGGACTATTTAAAAAGCAGGGCTCTAAGTACCTTGCACTTCCATCTGGAGTGGTCAAAATGGTCGAAGATAGGTTGGTTGAGATGTTCGAGGTCCTTTCATGCGGAGAGACGACTGCTGTGGAATTGCACCGCAAACTGTTAGCGGGCTTTGATGCCGAGACGCTGTCCATCCGCTCGAACGTGACATGCCTTGTCTGCGTTCGAAGACAGCTTCAAAATAACATTCTATCTTGTGGCCATGGCGTCTGCCAATTTTGCGTTCGAGCATTCTGTAAGAAATCGCCACAAAACCCCTGGCTCTTCCAGCTTGATTACTGTATTTTTTGCCACCTAGCGACAAATGGGGCGGTCGTTAAGGATCTACCGCCGACTACTGGAATCCGCCTTTTGACATTTGACGGCGGAGGAGTACGGGTTCTTATTGGCCTCCAAAACTTGCTACTCGTTGAAGAAAGAGTTGAGAAAATAGTTGGACAGAAATTACCAATCCAGGAGAACTTTGACCTCATAGTCGGACCAAGTGCTGGTAAGGTGCCGCATTCTGATGTGTTGACCTAACTAAGCTATACCAGGCGGAATCGCCGCCATTGATTTGGCCAACGGGTCTACCGTGGCGGAGAGCATAGAAAACTTTGAGCGCTCCGCAACCTTCGCATTTCAACACCGCCCGTCGTCGCACATACCAATTTTGTCTTCTCTTATGGACTTCATCTTGTGGATCTTTAATGATGGCAGGTATTCAGCGGAGAATATGGATATAGCACTACAACGCGAACTAGGAACTAAGACGCTATACGACTACTCGAGAGCAACTGCAACTGGCACAAAACTTTGCATACTTGTGACAACAATATGGGATGCTTCTACGTGCGTATTTACTAACTACAATGCTACTGGAACTCGACCGCATGACTGTGGTAAGTTGGAGGCTTAATTCCACCGCCATTAGCTCATCAAAGCAGGTTATCATGTCCTGAGCCCCCAGGAAGGGAAGCGCCACGTTCCCCTTTGGGAAGTGTAAGGATCCCTCAATATTATGTGGCTTACGCTAACAGGCAATAGTGCAAGATGTAGTTCCGCAGCACCATCGTAAGTTTGCTGTATATGGAATGCGCAAGTACTAACCGTTTGCAGCTACTTTAAAGCAAAGGAGGTTGCAGGTTTAGGGGCCTTCCAAGATGGAGGACTCGAACATAACAATCCTTTGAGTCTGGCACTCGAAGAGGCTTCTGCAATTGACCCGCTTGCTAATGAGCCTGGACTCGTTGTCTCGTTGGGAACGGGATCGTCGAGGGTCCCAGAGAGCGGGCCTAGAATGTCCTTCACGCGCGGAATCTTAAAGGATGGCTGGATTCCTCGCCTTCTTCGGGCGTTCAAGTCCACTATAGGGGCAAAATGCTCGGCCTACCAACGTAGAGGGGGCCGAAAAGACAAATATTTCAGGTTTGATGTGGAGTTTGATGGGCCAGAGCCACAGTTAGATGACACCTCCAAGATGCAGGAATTGAAAGCTGCTGCAAGGTCTGCCATTGAGGGATCCGTACAGCTAGACAGGCTTGCCCGATGTATCATTGCAGAGCTGTTTTTTTTTGAGCTAGGCTCCCTGCCAGTTAAGAAAAAAGGGCAGTACGCCTGTATGGGCAAGATTCTCTGCCGGTTGCGCGCTGGTGATCCGTCGCTGGGAGTCCTCACCGAGCAATTTAACAAGAGCTTGGCAAAGTTTCTTCTGCAGGACCGTCTACTTCGGAACTCAAAACCGTCGTACCTAGCTACCGATGGAAACTTTTGTCTAGTAGTTGAGTTTGAAGTCGACAGCAGAAAGTCTAACATATCTCTCCAGATACAAGAAGGGTCGTCGGAGCCATGCTCTATCAGCGGCTCTCCGTTGTCGATTAACGGACTGATTGCTGCCCAACAATTAGAAGCTCTATTTGGGAGAGCTGATCATGTTAAGAGACGGAGGCCAGAATTGACAGAGTCTCATTCCCGAAAACGCCGCCGTATATAATGCATGGCTGCACGTACAAGTTATTTCAAAGCCGACAGTGAAAACATAGCTGGGAAAAAAAACCATGATGTTCCGCAAAAAGAAACTCATCTCTTCTTTAAGCAAAGGCTTGCTGCTCAATAAATACAATACAATGATTTCCTCCATTACATTGCCACAACAAAAAGTTTTTATATTTGAAGTTAGCAATAGGTTCATCACACGAGTTCTATTCATACAGCGACTTGTGAACGTTGAAATTGTCTAATTTTCCGGCACACTGGGTTTCCGCCACGCAGGGCTGCTAATGTCTGCCCTCGACGATCTAGCTCTTGCAGCAAACCGCTTAATATCAACGTCTAATAAATTCTCTTCCCCTTGCCAACGAGTTACAACCTTCCCCATGAATGACTTGCCATATCCAACCTGAGTTAATCGAATCCCAGGCTGCATATACCTCAGCATGTCCGCCCCATAAATGCCTCAGATCTAGATCTATTGTCCAATCTAAATCCACATTTACTTTTGCATCTCGTGTACAAACTAGCACCACTACCCTTAGGCCATCTACACCGTTAGGCGGAAATCCTACAGCGTCTGCTTGCCCATTTGTGTCTCTTAAATGCCCCACAACACCAATACGCACATATTCGGTACCTAAAGCGTCCTCCCACTGAAGTGGCAAATCATCCTTCCCTAGTATCGGCCAAGACACTAACCAAGCTGCAGCATACGGTCCCGTGCTTGATCTCTTCCAGAGTCCACATGTCAACCTCTTCACAGATAGGAGAAGACCTCTTATTCGCGTGCCTCCTTGATTTTGAGATTTCATTGTAGACGTTATGTGTGAGTTGATTCGATCAATTTAGGTTACAAATTCATACACTTTTTTATACATTGATGACATAGCTTAAGTACAGATATAAGGCACTCTCTCCGCGTTTGTCGGAATATTGTAGGCAGAAAATTTTAGAGGGTTTATTAGGAGGCATTTGAACCTTTTACAGCTACTTACGACTTAAGCAGCAGCTATTTCAGTTCCTCCAATGTGTAACACTTATAGGCAACCCCAAGGTGGGCCACGAGAACTGATCGTCAGAATAAGCTTGGGAAATATCCACTACTCTTGCGCTAATGTAAGATGACGTATGACTCAAGCTTCGTTGAGCCTACATCTACCCAATTAAATTTCACCTAACATTAGTTAAAAGTAGCTTTCTCTACATAGTGCAGTAGCTTGAAATGGCTTGTGTTTAAGTCTAAAGCAGAAGTAGCCATAAAAGGCTGATTTATGTACCACGCCTACTAATTAGATTTCACCTAACATGGCTAAATGTCTGCTACTTTTGGCTATGATTGCAAAGCACAAAAAGAAGCAGCCTGGCGCTCGCTTCACCGTCCCGACATTGTCGTTCAACCTGGACGGCTAGCTTGGAAAATCATTTTGGTCGTGTCGCGACACATCTGAGTAAAACTGCCACCATCTCGAACCCACTTCCTTCACTTACTCGCCTTTAGTTAACTTTCTCCACTACTTACCCTCCTTATCGTCTTTGTTAGATATTAATACAATTAAATCAATCAATGCGACCACTATGGGCCTTTCTGATTCCCAGCTAAGCGCCATCCAGCTCGCTGAGCGCGTCTCATCAGTCCTCTCAGTCATAGGTTGCCTTTTCGTGATCACAACCTACCTCGGCTTTGCTGCCTTCCACAAGCCCATCAATCGACTTGTGTTCTATGCCTCCTGGGGCAACCTTGCTACTAATGTGGCTACCATCATCTCTCGCTCTGGCATCGCTGCTGGTGTGAACTCGCCTCTTTGCCAGCTTCAGGGCTTTCTTATTCAGATGTGAGCTCTATTGCTCCCTCACTCTCCTCTTCCATTTATCATATACAAACTTACTAAGGTCTATCTCAAAGCAACCGATCTACACTTACAATCTCATAGGTTTATGCCTGCTGATTCCCTTTGGACTCTAGCTATGGCTGTTAATGTCTACCTGACCTTCTTCCACCGCTACTCCGCCAGCCAGGTCCGCAGCCTTGAGTGGAAGTACCTGCTGGCCTGCTATTGTATCCCTTTCGTTCCAGCACTAGTTTTCATCTTTATTAAAACCGAAGAGAGAGGCCGTATATTTGGATCTGCTGTCGTGAGAACTCCTACTAAAGGGTTGTAACACTTAATTCATATAGCTAATCTTTACTAGCTCTGGTGTTGGATTACTGTCGAGTGGAATGCTCTCCGCATCGCTATCTTCTACGGTCCTGTCTGGTGAGTTTTAGACGCGAATTCTGTTTGTCCCTTCTTTCCCACATCTTTCTCACGTCCAGCTGATAGCTTACTTCACTTCGATGGCTGACATTCGCTAGGGTTGTTCTCCTCGCTACCATGACTATTTATGCCTTCATTGGCCGCGTTGTCTATGCTAATCGTAAACGCTTGCGCGAGCTCTCTGGGTCCACCTCTGCAACTGGGGAACCCTTCTCGAACCCTAAGCCCGAGCCCTTAGTGTCGAAGACCACCGAAGTCCACATCACGACTAGCGAACTCCCCTCCAAGCTGAACAACCCCCCCTTTGACAACAACGGCCTAGTGAAGATTGCGCCCTACGCAGTCGAGATTAAGAGTAGCCGTATCTATCTGCCCAAGGAGCAGGGACAGGCCTATTCAATTGCTAATCGTGCGGCCTGGGCTTATCTTAAGTGCGCGATGCTATTCTTTCTTGCTCTGTTGATTACTTGGGTGCGTCTCCCCTACTCTCATTTGTATGAATTCCTTTCCTCTTACCATTCTCCCTGCCTCCCTTTCTTTTCTACTATCCACTACACTCTTCGTACAAGAAACTGACACCTACAAGGTCCCAGCTACAATCAACCGCCTCGCCACTCTAGCCGACCCGAACCTCGTTTCCTTTCCGCTGAACTTTATCGAGGCGCTCCTCCTTCCCCTCCAGGGTTTCTGGAACTCTATAATCTATATCACTACGTCTGTCCCAGCCTGCACCGCGCTCTACCGTCGATTCTTTCCCGCCCGCGCCTCCCACCGATCTTTCGTACCCCTTAACGACGTTTACCCTGCCTCCGCCCCGGCACCGCAGTTCGCTGACACCTGAAGCCGTGGGCTACTAGCCCGGCTTTGAAGCGGTCATGAGGCCAGTGGGGACATACTTGACGTTGACAGCTGTAGGCCCGCCGCTCTTGACCAATGCCTAGGTCTGCCCTGTGGGTGCCGTCGCCGATGGCTTCAGAATAGCTCGTTAGGACAGATACCTTCTAGATATGACGGCATTTGTCTTGCGCTTACAGCGGAGTTGCAGATGAGCTGTCTTTATATAACGTTCCCTACTGCTGACTTCGGAATAGGCCTGCGTGCACGCGGGGTAGGGCTGTTAGGAGTATTGTTAGTGTCTGTCGTTTTAGTAGGTATTATAGGAGGTAGTGTAGGTTAATACAATAAGAAAGAAAGGGGAGAGCGAAGAAGAGGCAAAAGGGATGTACATATGGTCTCGGCACCTCCTGCCTATGAGGGCATTTTACCTTGCTCTTACAGGTACCATGCCCCTACTACCTGATTCCTCCCATGAACTGTCTTTACATGACGCCTTAGATAGCGAGCCCGGGAAACCTCTGCCGTGCAGCCAGGTTGGGTGCAGGGCTGTTAGGAGGATTGTTAGTGTCTGTCGTTTTAGTGGGTATTATCAGGTAAGGTGGGTTAAAAGCGTGATAAAAGAAGGGGGGAATGCAAGGAAGAAGAAGTAAAAGGGACGTACAAATCGTTTCTCAACCCTCCCTTTGATGTCGCATTCAAACCGCCTCTTTCGATCCCTATCTGTAGTGCTCGCACCTGTACTTGCGACTGCACCTGTACCTGCGCCGCCTACAGATCCGCTTCCACCATCCTCGCTTCCTATTTTGCTTTCGGCGTCCGCGCAAGACAAGGAGCGCATTGAGTGGGTGTCGCATTCGTTTACCAAGGCCCCCTTAGGTGTAGACTTCCCTACTGTCGTGCCGTTGCTGCTAGAGCTACCCAGAGTAGATGATATTTGCGGTTTATCTTGAATAGCCGGTATAAGCGCATTCTCATCCATACTCGTACTCGCCTCTCCTGCGGTTGCCTCGCTGTCCTGTTCCTCCCGTAACCACTCCATCCCTGGGCGGCGATTTACTGCTGAATTCGATATCTTATCATTAACTGTGACAATCTCAACCAAACTGCATTATAGTTAGTTATACAAATACTGCCAACGAACATGGAAGACTAACTACCAATTGGAGTGGATGCCGCTGCCCTTCCTACACAAAAATTTGCCTCCTAGCTTTTGCCCAAGCACAGCACTAAACATCCACAGGTCCTTAGATCCCAGCTGAGCGCGAGCAGCGAGACCACTTAAAGTTCCCTTATCATATGTGCTGAAGTGAGGTTTAGATTCAGAGGGCTTGAAGAGGACATAATGTATTGAAAGCTGGTCACCGATAGTAATCGGCTCATTAACTCCTTGCCGGATGCAGAAAGGGCCAAAATCTTGATTTGCGTCCTGATTTGCGTTCCGTTGGGAGTTGCTATCCCAAAGGCCATTTAAAGTGGCAGTGCCAGAGTGGAAGCTTCTTGATTGTAACAAACGCTGTATAGATTTAGTTTACTATTTGACATACGGTAGGATGAGTAGCTTACTGTTGCAAATGCACTGATTGCTGTATATAGTCCAGGGCTAGTATCAACAAAAACCGTAACCTTCCGACTATGATTAATCCACTTCATTTCCAAATCTCGGGTCATTTGGGAATCATCCAAATTCGAGGGTGCAGCATTGTCCAGGGCGTCTTCTTTAGCAAGTTTGAGGTCATTCGTCTCCGGAGAGGTATTGCAGTTGTGAGGCATGGCCGGCTGTGAATGAGTCAATAATGGGCCAATCTGAATCTTTAGAGTAGAGGCTATCGTTGTCATTGGGTTCTATATGTGTTAGCGAAGGCATTGCATTTGCTAATCGTAACATGAAGGTTCCTCCTTACTTTGGATGTGGGGGTTTGGGAGGTGTTGTTTTTTGGGGTTTCTGGTGTAGTGGCAGAAACGGCGGTGGGGTGTGGTTCCCATAAGGAGACCGCCTCTTTGTCGCCGGAGAGGCTGTAGGTGCTCGGTATCGCTATTACACCCGCCAATTCTTTACCTTGATTCGCCGGCCCGGGACGCAGCTGCTGCAGCTCGTGGCTGAGGTAGGTGCATTCCTTTTTGGTGGCTGTGCACCACGTGCAGGGGAGCGTGCCACTGCATTTTTGCTTGCTTGCGTAGCAGTGGTCGCATTTCGCGGATTTGAGAACTTCCTTGTAGGTGCATTCCTGCTTGGAGGTTTTGCAGCGGTCGCAGGGGTAACCCTCGCATTTTGACCTGCTCCTGCGGCAGGAGTTGCATGACTGAGCCCGTTTCCAATACTTTATGGTTTGATGAGCATCTCCGCCAGGTGGTTGCGATGGACGCATCATCGTCAATATTCTCGGTGCCGCAGCGGAAAGGGCGGTGCGGTGTGGTTCTAAGGAGGAGACCGCCTCTTTGCCGCCGTTCGTTATCGATATTGCACTCGTCAATTCGTCGCCTTGATTGCTGAGCAGGGGGACCGGCTTCAAACCCATCCCGTAGTCGCCGGTGCTAGGGCTGTCGTGCGGCGAGAAGCGCGAGAGGTTCTCCTTTGGCGCTGGCCTGGGACGATGCTTCCGCACCCTGCGGCGCTTGTAGGTGCATTCCCGTTTGTTAGATTTGCAGCGGCTGCAGGGGACCTTACCGCTACATTTCATCTTGCGCGTGTTGCAGAAGTCGCACGCATGATCCACGCGACCGATGACCTCGTAGATGCATATCTGCTTGTGGAATATGCAGCAGTTGCAGGGGTTGGTACCGTCGCATGTTATCTTGTGCTTGCGGCAGTAGTTGCATCTCGAAACCACGCTATCGGAGGTTTTGGCCTGAGCAGCCTCTGTCTGCTAAAATTATTGTCAGTGTTGTGTTGATTTTCTATGATGATAGTTCGGCTTCAGTTCCAAGTTAATCCGTTGAAACGGTCAACGAACGTTCTCCAACCCAGAATTAAGCATTTGGCACTAGGGTTTAGGTTTGAAATCACAATGAGGGGGCAATCTTACACTGACGATAGCTTGCTGTTCGTAGCCTAATGCTAAAGCACCCTGAGCTGGATTTGCCGGACGTGTCACTCCGCTAGGTGATTGCAATGAACCCATCTTCGACCATGTCTAAGATTGTCGATATTCAGGGTTGGCCGTCGATGGGACAAATATATCAGTGGTAAGAAGTTTGAAGATGGATTGACGAGCTTGGAGACTGCAGAGGTTTGTGATCAGATTTCTAGGGAGTATCGAGCGATTATATATTCCTAGATTCTCCTGCCCATCATGTTAACGCAAGAACCCCCTGCAAACCAACACCGGCCGGGGAACTGAGAAGCCGATCATTCTTTGTTCAGGATCAATCACCAACAGCTCGCATCATGCAAACGATGCGGGGAAAGCACATCTGCAGGGTATGTTAGAGAAGCCAAGACCGATTCACCATGCAGCAGTGTAGGGGGAGCGCCTATTGATGTAAGACAGTGATGGCGTTTGGGCTGTGGATATTGGAAAACGGCGTTAGTATGATTGTGCAACAGCCCATAATGGTTGCAGCAGGCCGTATTGCATATTTTTAGCGCAGCTTCACTAAATCATCATGTAGGTAGCATAGCGTAGAAGACACAATTGAAGGAGGCATTAATTGCATTTTGGATGGAAGATTATTAGGGGAGGCGTTTATACTGCAGTTCTTGTAACTTCTGGATGAAGCGTATTGTTTAATAGCTCAGTATGATTGGACGCGCTATGATTGGACGCGGTAGTAGTGCTTACTGATTCGCATAAATACCCCACCGACCCCCCCCACATTCTCCATCAATCTACCATCAATCTACCATCAGTTTACCATCAGTTTACCATCAATCTACCATCAATCTACCATCAATCTACCATCAGTTTACCATCAGTTTACCATCAGTTTACCATCAGTTTACCATCAATCTACCATCAATCTACCATCAATCTACCATCAATCTACCATCGATATACCATCAATCTACCATCAATCTACCATCAATCCCATCAGTTCATTACCTTGGCGTGATGGAAAAGCATTCTCGCCACAAGCCACTCAATACCGAAGAGGCTTGGGAAAGGCTCGCTGGCGCTAGCAAGAACCTCTCACTACTTAGAAGATTGAGCGATACTGAGGCACGACAGAGTTCAACGGCCGTTGATATCTTAAAAATGGCACAACCTTCCAAGAAACAAAAATGTTATAAAGAATTTTTGTACGATGTCCTTGATAACTCCAGTCCCGAATTTGTTCTGCTAAGTGCTGTAGCTCTCGGCCAAGCTAGGGTGGTTAGTATGACAATTGAGAATCGATCTGGCCTAATTAGCAAAATTAAAGACAATAAGGACAACGCTGATATAAGCCACACCACTGTTCAATCGCTTGCTACCAAGTATCTCATACCTAAGTCGGTAGCCAGTGAGTTCTCCCTTACTTTAGAGGAAACAGGATGGGGCTGATTTAGAGCAGACCTGCTACCGCTACAACATACCGTGGTCGAATCAACTCGAAAACGAAAACGAACGGCAGACCCTCAATATCCAAAGCAGACATCAGGTGCGGAACACATTAATTAATCCTTGAGAACTCATTGTTAATTGTGACCACCATCAGAATCTGCTATCAGGCATCCTAGCGACGCCTATGAAGTCACGGCCAGCACTGCTCCACCCGTTCCAGAACCTGCCACAGGACTTATTGGAGACTTCTACGAACTCACACCTGATGATGCTCTAGCTATCATTGGCGAAATTCATGGTCCGTTTTGGTTAACGGATCCATATGATGGTAACACCAACCAACCATTCGTTACCATCTCGATCTCATGGAAATTGCGGGACCACTTTATCTCACAACGGCGAAGGATGATGTAAAAGTTCCTCCAACATAAACTACTAAACTCCTCTCTTTGCAACATACCCTACTGGAAGAGATCCAGCAGCAGAGATATACCAGGCACTCCTCCAGGGAACAATCACCAGGTTGCCGGCTTGCTCCGTTCCTATGGCGCCGATATGTTCGCTGTCAGATTTTTGGAAGATTCGGATCGCTCCTTTGCTGATCCGGACGTCGACGATAATAGCAACAGTGTTTTCAGGAGGTGTCGTTGGTGTAGCTTTTTCTAGGGTTGTCCAAGTTATTGTAGGATCGCAGTCGCAATTCGTCTACAGAAACAACTTAGTATCCGTATGATTATACTGCACTTTGGAAAATCTTGCCTTTTCCTTGCATTCCTCTACAAGTTGTTCATCCGTAGAGGTTGCGGCTTGAATAATCTTTGTGACCATGATCCAAGCGATTCAATATGATTCGTAAGCACCGGTATGACTCAATAATATGATTGCCCAAGTCGTTATCGATCATGAGATGGAATAGTATCCTTCTTAACAAGCGATTTTTGTTGGGCAGTTATGTAGCGAATGTGACGGCTGGTGCCACGATATAGTAGCCGCCTGACGGATATCGAGCTTTTGTGGTGGGGGCAACCCTCGCAGTTGTGCAAGGAGTGGTGTCTCCACCGAAAATAAGTCGGTCCAAGGATCGAAGCTGATGCGGAGACGGAACAGAATAGGTGGCTGTGGTGCGCTTGAAGTTTTCGCACACACGCTCAAAGAAGACAGCGTTTCTAGGCAAGGCGAAGATGCTGGAGAATGGAGTGGTTCGTGTCGTATTCACCCTGTCTGAGGAGTATTGTAGAGGCTGGTCCTTCAAGCTGGGCTGCGTCGGTGTGTGAATGAACCTGACGAATATATCTGTCGCTGTGTTGTGGAAAATATGGCGAGACTTGCTCTGCGTCACCTTGCGTTGAAGGGCGTTGATGAAGCTATTGTGATTTGCGGAAAGACATAGTTGGGGACATTGCAAATAGCGGGGTTTGACGGCATGTGATTTGCCTGACCCGAAAGCTTACCCCCACTTGCACTTGGGCTCCAATACTTTATGCTGCCAGCTTCGAACCTGTGATTGTTAATGAGGTGGGATAATATACAGAAATACATACCGCCAGGTAGTACAATGACGACTAGTTAGTGGCTGAGATGATTTATGGTTCTGGAAAATACCGTGCTTCCGTATTCAGTATGGTGTATTTCACGTGATTAGATGGTGAAGGTGGGTTGCTTTGGAACAGTGTTGACTATTTCCGTCATTTCTGATCAATGACAATTTTCTCAGCACAGAGCTTCTCGCTACGTAGGGAGGGACGTTACATAGATATATCAAATTTGAGGTACAATGACTTGAAAATATGTTGCGTGGGATATAAGGTTGTATTTGTAAATCGTAGTATGAACTTTTAAAGTGGGTGCTCCTCTAATGCGGAACACAATGGAGGCAGGTCTGTCACTTCTAGAGATAAGCGATTCAAGAGCAGCTTTCATTATTTTCGAATTCTGATCTTATGAACCAACTCTACGTGGCTTTTGAAATACTCCAACTTTTCGAGAACAAGCCCTTGGGACTTGCACGTTGGGTGACAACACTCTATCTTAGCCTTCGGATCTCGTCCTTTAAGGTGAATGTTTTCAACGTGATTCATCATCGTCGCTGGGCGGCAAAATTCGCCCATCCTCTGTTCGTAGCTCTTCGATTCGTCCCCGATGCAGAATATGCACTGCTTCTCTCTGCAACCAAGGGGGAAAAATGGATCGAGGGGTCTGAGCTCAGGGGACTCTTCCTTAAAGATACTTGGTGGAGGAATGCCGACGCGAAGACGGTATCGTGGGGGAACCTCACGGCATTTGCAGAGAGCTAGCATGAGCTCGGCGACCTGAATCCGGCGCTTGACAGCATTATGAGGTGTGATATCCGTAATGCGAGGGCAGATAAGATCAGCTAGCTGCGTCCTTTGCAGGATCTGATGCTCAACTACTGGCTCGATGTACTCTTCCTCCTGTTGTCCGCTGTTATGCCTCTCAATGTCTTCTGTTGGGCGGCGGCGGAAATATTCATCTCGGTACTCTTGAGAGATAATGTTTCGACGCCTAGTCCTTGCACTGCCGATTGCAGCGGTAAGTCGCCGAACCTCTGCCTCGATGCTCGTCCCCCGAATTCTATACGCCCCAGCTTTCAATTGCTCTCGCTCCTGCTCAAGTGCAGTGATAACAGGATCAGGGGGGAGTGCGTCTAGGACCTCCTCAGGTACGTGAACCGGTGCGCGAGGGTCGCACATGAGACTCATATGTGTCAGCATGCGAAGAACGCCGTCTACAGAGGGACGTCCGAGACCAGCAGACTGAACGTCAAACCGCACTTTCTCATTGGCGTAGTGTCCGTTATGCAGAGCAGAATTTGCATTGTGTCGCATCACCTGGTCCCGAACAGCATCGGTAGCAGCATCTAGATAACAAAAAGTCCATATTAGCAAGGGTGATCTCCTTCTCAAGCTCCTATAAACAACTTACGATCAACGACATTGGCTGTCCCACGTCGAAAGCAGTAGCTAGTTAGAATCTCCTTGATGCCTGCTATCTTCCCAAGGCGGTTAAGGGGATCATGAAGCTGATTGTATGGAAGGGCCGCCTTCGAATCATCTCGGCGGAATATCGGTGTCTTGAGCATTTCCTCCTTCCAGTGTAGCTCAGTGCAATTGACTGGACCACGTATCTTGTGCTCAAAGACACGTTTGGGAGTAGTTAGGCTCGGCGCCTCGAATGCGTCATCTGCGAGTGCAAGGGATACGAAGTGAGTGATGGCACAGAAAATTGGGTCGTCGACTTCAGTAAAGAAAAATATCGTTCTGTGAATGTCTGTTAGTTTGATATTGGGTGGTACGTGTAAAGGGGTCGGTTAACTCACGGTTTGGGGCGCTTATTGTGTCCTTTATGATGAGACAATTTGACCTCCATGGCGAGCACATCCCGCTCGCTATTGTCAGGACTGTGTACGACCAGTAGGCGGACATCCTCATAGCAGAGCGCATCGGGGCGTCTGCTGTCCCCTTCCACCCCACCCATATCAACGTCACTTTCGAGATCATCGTCGTCGGAGCCGGGATTATCTCTTCGTTTCCTTTTTGCATCAACTAGCTCCGCAGGCCGACACCCTGTGCCAAAGAGAAGGAGTAGTATCAACGCATACTGAACCCGTTGTCGCTCTGTACGGTATACAGATTTGTCACGGGCCCAGTGGCAGTTGAGTAAAAGCAGGAGGTCGTCCACCCCTAAGACAGGCTTCGACTTCACTGTTCTGTCTAGCCCGAGCGTGTCTATGAACTACTGATATTAGCAATTTTATATTAAGTAGCGATGAACAGAAACCAGCATACCTTTAGGACCTCCTTTCTATCGTTACTATCCATGAGACGGCCATTCTCTTTGTTGTATAGCATTCCAAACTGTGCTCTGTATTGTGACATCGCACCCCTCTTCTTCACCCGGTCTTCATCGTACATATGCTGGATGAAAGATATCGTAGTCCCTCTAGAGCAGTCCCGAATCACAGAACGCCAGTCCCCCAAATGCTGATCATGACAGAACCTAATCGAGAGTTAGTACCGGTAGCCACTCCAACATTTCGACTTGGGGATATTGTTCCCTTGCCTTTTAAACTTGCCTCTGATAACCCCAAGATTGTCTATGGTGGCAGGGGCATATTTATTTTTAATAACGGTCGTTGGGTCATCATGCTTGTCTTTGAGAATTTTGTAGTATCCAGCTGGGCGTTTGGTCTTTGGCGTTGGTTGACGACGTTCGACACGATTATGAAGGCGTTGGAGTAAACGCGGATCAATGGGGGCGTTCCTTCTCGGGACCATGACGACGATGTGCTTGTTCTGCAGTGAGAAGGTGCGATCTTAGCCACACCGTCGTTGTGGGGAGCGACAGTACAGAGGAGTAGAGTGTTGTAGGTGAAAGACGCGACGGCATATATGGGAGAGATTGGGGGGAACACATATATATAGACGATGGGAGGGGAGCTTGAAGTGCCAGAAGGGTGGCTGCCATAGTGGCAGAGGAGTCGGGGAGGGCCCCTTGATGTTGGGGGGTACCATCTGTCCAGAGGTATAATGAGCCAGAAGTAGCAGATTCGGAGACAGGACAACGGGTTTTGGTTTTCGGATTTTAGGTACGGCGCTTTCGGTCCGATTATTATCCGATGGCCTGATTGCCATGCATGGCACGTGATGAAATCTTGGTGTTCGAGGCTGCGTAAAGCAGCAACCAACGCCAGCCGAAAACAGCAGCTCCGACACCACAATCTTGCATAAAGTTATAAATAACATCTCTAGTATTAGGTATTATTGCTAGTTAAAGTGTTTATAGAAACTGTAAATAAAATTAGGTTTATAGGATCCTATAATTAGTTAAAGCATTTATAGCAACTGTAAATAGAATCGCTTTTATAGGATGCTATTGTTAAAGCGTTTATAAGATTATATAAGGTTGTAGTATTAGAGCTGGTGTTTTTAGCTAGCGCTAGTTACTGCTTTATATATCCTTAAACACCTAAAATCTCATTACATGCATAAGATTAACAATCGGTTACTAGCGAATTATTAGACTAAAGGCTGTTCCTAAACTCTAAATACTAAAACCTATTGTATAGGCACTTCTACCTCCTCTAGCTATAAACGTCCTAATTATACCTCTATATAGATAATGCCCCATCGGTTAGGTCCGTTGTTCTTGAAAAAAGAGGATTCGAGAAAGTCCATTTTCAGTTCTCTGCCATCCGGTAGCCCTGTGGCATGGATCTGAGGATTGGCTGGCATAAAATATGCCCTGGAAACTTATTGTGAGCTTTTGGTAACAACTACTATAATGAACAGGTTGTCCGGGAGGAGAGCTCAGAGAGAAGTCTTACCGAAGGGGAAAAGAGAAGACGAGTACGGAGAAGGCAACAGTGGTCGACTCTGCGCAGGTAGCGAAAGCAGTCACACAAGGATACCTAATTTAACGCTTCCTCCGTCTGTGCTTTGTGGCACCTCACTGACTATCCATTCAGACAACCAACAGAAGATGCCAAGAGTGGACGATAGATTTTGTGCGACAACTAGTTGATAATGGTATTATTGCACAAACGGCTTTTGATATCGTTCAAGATAAACGTGACCCACCAGGCCACGGGATTGTTTAGCATCTTAGGAGTCGCGGGCACTGGCATTGAAATCCCTGGAAGGGCGGGACAAATAGCACTAGGGTGGGTGCGTTTGGTTGCAATTACGAACTGGGCACAGCAGCATTGGTTTTGAATGAGAAGCTTCTTAGATATATAAAAAGGCACGTCGGCTGCTTTAGCCTCTTACATTCCGCATTCAACTGTGAATTCAGACGCGTTCCGTCGCATATGAAGCGTCGTGCCAACTCGTACCATCGCATCGAGCTGTGCCTGCATGAAGTGGAAATTCAACAACTTCCAGAAGACTTCTTCCGCCCAACCGGGCAGCGATGCTCTTACTAACGAATACGTAGCGTCTTCTTCGTCCCTGCCACTCTGCTAACACCCTCGTACCCAAGCCCGCTCTCCCTTGTTTCCTAATCCTAGCTGCTCCGTGGTCCATGGCGATAGAACTCGAAGTTACTCAAGAGTACCTTGGCCAGCAGTGCCACCTTGTTTACCTCCCTCCCCTATGGAATACCGTCCTAGGTTTTGATCTTCGCGTGGGCAACAAAAAGTCCCTTGTACGGGACATCGTCTCCAGATCTCGCTTCCAACGAGTTCTAGCCGGATACGTGGCGGTCGTCAATGTAGGCCTAAACACGACCTAGCTCGGAAGCCAGTTAGCAATGTCAAACCTATATACATACAGCTGCATGGCTTAGGATCCAACTGTTAACGTTAAATCCGCTCTGCAAGATTGGACTCGTCTTACATTTAGTCTTAATGACAGCGTCGTTAACGTATATCCAAAATG
Organism: Pseudogymnoascus sp. VKM F-4518 (FW-2643); assembly: GCA_000750925.1. Classification (NCBI taxonomy): domain Eukaryota; kingdom Fungi; phylum Ascomycota; class Leotiomycetes; order Thelebolales; family Thelebolaceae; genus Pseudogymnoascus; species Pseudogymnoascus sp. VKM F-4518 (FW-2643). The sequence goes on along the minus strand of JPKC01000029.1, from coordinate 21,455 downwards.
TCTATAGAGTCGTGGCATGTCTACGAGCAATACAGTGGCAACCTTAGCATACAAACCCTAACTGATATTCTATACACGCACTATGGGCCCAATCCCGCCTCCTAGGACGACAACCCCTAGGGCTAGTGGAATCGGGCGGATGCGACGTCTATTAGTATGGACCGCACTGTTTGGAACGGCACTGGCTTTTCTAGCTAATATCCCCCCTAGGTTGCAAAGATATACAAAAGTATCCTGACGACACCTAACAACCTTGTTTTATGGTTCCATCACGTCCCATATACGCACCGCTTACACTCTGGCAAGACCGTGATTCAGCACTTTTACGACGAACACTATAAAGGCGCCGAGACTACACATTCCTATATAGCCATGTAGGAGTCCCTTAAAGGCAAGATTGACAGTCAGCGATACAAAGAGGTTCTATTCCGTCTTACTTACCAAGCCGGCCATTCGATTGTCTAGAGAGATGCGATTAACAACTTTTATTATAATAAATCTAGCATAGCAGACACTTCTAAGCGCGTTGGACACCACCCTTGGCGTATAGAAGCTGAGAGTATGGTACTGAATAGCTACGAGCCAGTCGCTGTCTCCCCCTTCTTCACTGCTTCCAACTCTACAGCAATCATCACGTCGTCAAACACCACTGCAGGGACTGCAACAACCAAGATCAACTTTCCGTCTAGCACATATGACCTTGCAGTAGGATACTACAATGTCATACGCAGCAAGGCTCATTAAAAGGTTTGCCTCAATAACAACCTTCTCGGCGCCTGGGACAGTGACAACGAGGACAAGCTTGGCCATTGGCCGTCGCAGTATCTTGATGGGCACTCTGCAACAAGAATCACTTTCCACAGTGTCAAAATAAAAAAGGGCGACACCTTTAAAATAGTGGGCACACCGAACGGGGCAGAGCCGGCTCCCGTTGATTATATTGTTCTTCTTCCAGCGGGGGTTATTGACTAATGTAGAGAATGAAAATATAAGTTTTCCCTATAAATAGTGTAAATTAAGTTTTAAGCTACCGCTGCCACTGTAGTCGTTAATTTTGACTTTATCCGGGAAGCGGACCGTGTGTCCCAATCCGCAACGTGTTACATTGCCGCCGATGGACCATCGCAAGACAGTTTGGATTTGAAAAAATGTCGACGTAGTCATTGAAAATGTTACGACTACGCCAATCGTAAGTATGCCCTGCCTCTGGATAACGTAAAATAATGTTTATCAGACGGTTGGTGAAATTATGCGCGTTTGGGCTTCTCTTCGCCACAATCTACCAGCTTTTCTCGCCATGGAAAATAGTTATTGAGATACGCTCTGCTTCGGCTCCACCAGACACGATTCCAGACCCGACTCCAGACATTGTCGTACAAGACGACATTCCTATTGAGATTCCAGAGGAATTCGTTATAAACGACGACATTGAGCAGAATTTTGGACCCCTTGAAGAATCCTTCCAAAAGCTAATTAGAGAGCCGCCGAAACCTCCAAAACGGTCTCGTGACGAGTCGATAAAACTGATATATGACAGTAAAAGCCCTAATGACTGGCTAGATTTAGTAGAGGGTCACGATGACCATGTATGTCTCTGTTCGCCGGTTTGACGATAACTAACACCTTGATAGGGCTTGATGGCTTTGACAAAAGCCACGCAGCGTTACATCTACCAAAAGCAAAATCCATCTGGATGCGATGGACATAAATTTCTAGTCCTAAACAAGTTCCCTGGGGATGATGCTTTTGGTCTTGGGGCAATAGTGCAGCGCATCTCTGACTACCTCTCAATTGCCATTCAGACCAACAGCATTCTGCTGTATTCCGAGGACTCATCTCCTGGGGAGCATTTTATCCAAGACCCTGCAGAAGGGGGAGACGAGTCTTGTGGGAGGTCATTTGATTGCATCTTCCAAAAACTGAGCAAATGCAAGAGCAAATCCCAAAAAGGAATGGAAAGCAAAGTCCAGAGCGTCTTTGACATGCCAGGTCATGACACCACAACAGTTGCTGACGCAGAAGCGTACCTTCAAAAACACGGAACCCAAATTCCGCCCGTCTTCGAGGCCGCCTTGAGGTCGATACAGCCTGACATTACTGGCGAAATGCTAAAGTACTGGTGGAGGGCCCAAGCGGCAGCGTACATCATGAGGCTTAATAAAAAGGCTTCGGCTAGGATGAAGGAATTCCGGCTCGGTACAGACACTAAACAGCTGGGGATACAATGGGATGTGAATGGCCAACCTCAAGACGTGGACTTCCCATTTCCCATGCCAGAAGGTACCATCAGCATGCACGTGCGCCACGGCGACAAAGGGTAAGCAGATACTACAGTTGCCCGACGTTTATTAACCCGCTACAGATCCGAAATGCGCCTTGTGCCATTCAGTGATTACGTTGTTCGAGCGGAAAAGTTTACAGCGGAAAACCCTCTTGGCTCGTGGAAGCGGGCATTCTTGTCAACAGAGGACCCAAACGTCATTGAGCAGATGAAAAGCATGGCACGGGTGGCCCCATTCTTGTATAGCGGTAGCAATGCAAGATGGACGTGGTATTGGTCGGGAATTCCGAGTATGTTCATTGTCCGTTTATTGCAAACGCAGCTGACTGAAATCTCAGGACTAAACACTAGCCCTGAAATTCAACTGAGGGAATTTGGGAATAGAACAGACCTAACAATCAAATGGCTTCTTCAGCTTGTCATGGCGATTGAATGTGATGTGTTTGTTGGGACTCGAGGGGTAAGTTGTACTCTACATTGATAAATGAAACCATCCTAACACGAATAGTCGGGATGGAATCGCCTCATCGACTCCCTTCGCTGCGTATGGCTCGCTTCATGCAAACAACCGTTCCTAGAAGTTGGATTTGAAAATGATTGGGTATGTTGCCTTACAAGTTTCTGACGATATAACGCTGACTTCGTTAGGCTGGTTATGGACCATAGTGGGGTATAGGGATGAGGTTTGTATACATGACGCTAGGGGACTGGTATGAGAGTTAGAAATGCGGTTTAGTTTTACAACTGACCTTGGGAGCCTGGAGTTACAATGGGCCTCTAAAGTTGCCAATATTGGCAATGATTCGACAATTAATCACTGCCAATATTGCCGGTTTAATGGCTTTCAGCTGATTCTTTTCCCTGCCGGATAATGTTGAGGTCAAGGAGCTTCCTTCTGAATGGATTGCACGTGACAAAATTACAGGTCTCTTATAAGATGGCATAAGAACAGTACAGTAATTAAGCTCTGCCTTTTTAATATGTTAAAGTATATAAAAGAAGGAAAAAAAGAAGACTTGCCCTAGCAGATATCTAATCTTAAAAAATAAAAAATAAAAATAAAAACAAAAAATATGAATCATCGTGTGCAGGATTTGAACCTACGCGGCCGAAACCATATGATTTCTAGTCATACCCATTAACCACTCTGGCAACACGATCTGTACTTTAGATGACAGTGGAGGCGTAACGGGGACTAGAAACCACCTAGATTCAAAATGTGGATGTTCAAATTTTCCACATGCGGCTTGATGTTGAAAATTTTATTTTTTTGTGGGGGGGTGAGTAGCGGCGGCGTGGTCGTCGTGGGGACCTGGGCGAGGGACGGACCGGTAGTAGCACCGGCGGCGGGAAGTACAAGATGTGGTGACGGGGATGGGAGCGGAAAAGGACAGACGTGGCCATAGAAGAAATTAGCCAAAATTCGGGTCACCGCCCCGGCGGCTTTCGATATTTCCATCCTCCATCCTCCATCCGTCACCAATAATTATCACCCTCCATGTGATATCGCCGTCGACGTATCCTGAGGGACACGTTTCAGGGTCGGGGATGGGGATTCGCTGCACGTGCCGCCGTCAGTACGATACTGAAGTATAAGATATGCTTGGTGCTGATAGTGCGCGGCGGGTGAGTAGGGCTAGTTATAACTAGTCGCGTTAGGGCAGTAGAGATGCAGAAGTGCGTAGCCTGCAGGACCCCACCGAGAACATCGGTAAGCCCCATTTTGTGAGAACCAACTCCGGAGGCAGATGGGTAAGATAGCTAGCATCGTGAATCCGCCGAGCGTATCTCTCGACCGCAAGGCATCTTCCGATCGCGGCGGCCCCTGCCCCGCTCAAGATACGCGGTCAGACTCTCGTAGCAACGCCTTTGCACATGTGAGAGCGGTGAGCAAGGCTGGGACTTCTGCGTTTCCCACGGCCTATTGTGCCATAACCGTACCGTATCCTAAGTCCACGACTATCACGGTGTAGAATCGGAGACGGACGGATTCATATTCCCACCGCCGGAGTTCCCGTAGCGTAACTTATGCGGAGTCGAGCTTCGGAAACTAGACAGGTACAAGGATGAGGCGATCAATGAGTAGCATCTCGTCGTTGCTATGACGAGATAACAAAGCCGTGTTTATGCTCGCCTTGGTATTTTGATGCCATCCTCAATGCTGCGCAAAACATGCTACGCCGCGAAATGGTTCAGCGTCGCATCGCATTGCGACGGCGTCTGCACATGCATTATCGTCCTTTCCCTCCGTTTTCCTACGGATCTGAGCGTGCGTGCGGAAAGGTGCTCGTATGGGTTGACAGTGATGAGTAAGGCGGAGGAATGCCGCGGCCACCAGCGTTCCGAATGTTGGGACTGAGAGACTGGGGGAATGGTTGGTTGATAGACCGAGGTAGTGTTGTGTGAGGGGATCAACCAAGTGGCGGTCTGGGGAAGCTGGAGAGGAAAGGGTAGGAGCTGAGCCGAGCAAGAAGGAGAGGGATTTTGATGGATGGGATGGATGGATAGATCAAGTGTTTACTGTAGCTTGGTGTGTTGGTGTGTTGGCGTTGAAGGGTATGAAAGGGTAGGAAAGGATATGGAAGGGAAACGTTGGGAAGTGAAATCCTGATCTGATGCTACACAGGTGGGATTGGGAGATTGATATCGATATCAAAATCGATATATCTCGCAAGGTGTCAGTGAGTGAAATGAGTGTGTGTGTAAAGGAGGGTGGGAGAGGGCTGGGCTCAGAGAGAAAATGGAGCACACGACACAACAGATGTCCGTCCCACACCCTCCCACACCCATCCTCATTTCCCCATCTTTTCATCTACCTTATCACTCCCTATCCCTCTCGACCACTCTCCGCGCCCCATGCCTGCACGAGCTCGCCATCGACAGCTGATATGGTATCAGCTATCAAGCAGGAGCTATCAGATCTCGCGGCTGTTTTACGTGATCGTAACCGTGCGAGCTCCCCCCCTGGGCCCAGTGCAGTGCAGTAGGTATGGTAGCACTGCAGCACACTACAGCAGGCAGAAGAGTAAAATAGGGCATGTACCAGCTACTGCAGTGCTGCTGTGCGACTCCTTTCCCGTTACGGCGCGGCGCACGCCTTTGGTGCAACCCCACTATCTCCAACTATCTCCATTCCCGACTGGTATCAGATTAGATTAGCAGAAAGCCGTTTGTTGTGGATGGAGATATCTATGGGATATCTCGTGGCATATCTCATGGGATTGGCAACACCGAATTCTTCGGTTGACAGCAGGTTTGACAGTGACAAGACGATCGACGCGCGCCGATCCGTATCAGATAGGGCAGATAGGCGGACAGATAGAGCGAACAGGACACGCCTTCCCCCCGACGATCCACCGATCCGTCTGATGGTGGCTGGTGGTAAACGGACGGCGGCAGCTTATCATCCGGAACCGTTCGTGGTGTGGGTGTGTGGGTATGGTTTGAGTGCGGATGTAAGTGATCTCCCGGCGTTACTCCTCCTGTAAGCAAGCCTCACGGCCATCTCTGGAGAACAATACTCCTTTCGGGACGATCAAATGAGATGAAACGGAAAGCTCAATGAACGAGCGACGAGATGAACGGAACGTGAGCACATAATGGCGTCATATTGGATCTTATCAAGATGCAGCTCTGGGAAGTAAGTCGTACAGGAGAGTCGCATTGTTGCACCGTGGCATGCTGGCCGTTGTGTAAGGGTACATACCCTGAGGGATACCTACAGCACCAAAGTATGTACCGTGCCTCCCCTGTACTTCCTTCCATGGAAGGATCTGTAACAAGTGTCTGAGCGCCCCGATGAGATGCGGCGGTACTGTGGCCGCAGAGCGCGTCGTCGTCGAGTCAGAGGTTAGCTAGTATTCGTATCAGGAGATTGATGGCCGGTATCGTCTCTAGTCAATCAACCGGACACGTAGCGCGTGGTACCGAGAAGATGGGAGGGAGGGAACGGAGATATTTGCAGATACCGCGGGGAGAGAGATGCGTCCCCGAATGGACTTTCATTCATACAGTGCGTGCAGTGCAGCGCAGTGCAGTGAAGGGCGTAGGTGCGTGCGTGCAGCATACCCAGCATACCTTATGGACGAGTACCCTACTCTACCCATCATACCTCCCTGTGCAGTACAGCCGAGATGAAAGGGTGCCCGGCAGCGCGGAACGAGGCGGTTCGTAAGATTGGACCGAGAGTCTGGGGATAATTTGGTATTTTCGCCGTCGTGGGGATCGCTGGGTTGGTTGCCAAGCGTGCTAGGGTACTCGTATACCTTTGAAAACAAACCACAGCGGAGGAATAGAGAGCCATGGAGAACCCCTAGGGGATATTCCGTACCGTACTCTTCTGTTCTATATATCCACCAACGGCTTCCTCGGTTGAGCAGCGCAGAGTAGTCATAACGTGGTGTATCCAGCGAACCGTCACTTGTCCCGAAACACAAGCGTGAGGGCACGACGATACAAAAATACCACATGGGTGGTCGCCGTCTTCCAACTGGCGGGTGGGATTTAAGAATGTTCTTCGAGTCCTCAGCCCCTTGTCAGTACAGTTGTGGAGTCGCTATACGCAGTAGTTTCTTGTGAACATGCCTGTCCCTTTCCCAACCCACCCACGATCCCTGTCGCCACAATCATAGGCTACAGTATTGTACAGCAAGTCTCTTCATCTCATGCATCGGAGGAAGAAGCAGGAGATTGATTGTTCCCGATCACACCATCGATGTTCGTGCGTGCATGCATTGCCCACGTATCATAAAGCAACATACAGGACAACAGCAGCTCCGAAGCTCGAAGATCCGCATATGCTCGCTCTGGTATGGCCGAGCCGTCCTAACGAAGGAACGTACAAACGACGGTGTGGAATTCTGTGGCGGATTAATAGGACAGTTCTGATGATGATGCGCGATGCGGGGCTAATGCGGAGAGAACTGAGACCCCTGGGAAGGCGCCATGATAGACAGAAAGAGGTGTGCCGCTCTTTGTGGTTTTTTTCTTGGGATCGTCCTGACCCGGCCGGATAGCCAGTTACCTTTCTGGCAATCCGTGGCGCCGTATCGAGGTATTGGACAGACACCTGGCGGGTTTAGGGTCAGCACGAGCCGCATATAGAGGTGAGAGACAGGAAGTATACAGGTCCCACTATCTACCGGCATCCGCTTCACTGCATTGCTTGCACTCACATTTTATCTCCGATCCCCACCATTCCATTCGGACCACTCCATCGTCCCTGTCATTCATTCCCAGTCCCGGCTTTTGATGCCGTCACTTCCTTCTCACCTCTAGGCCACATTTCTCATCGTGCTCCTCAATGACTAGCTCGGCGCCCCAGCTCTGCCTTCCTCTCCAGCTCCCTCCCCCCCATTTACCCGTTCCGCCGCTCCAATTCCAATTCCAATTCCAACACATCCTCCCCCCCGTTTCATCTCCCCTTCCTCCCTCCCTCCACATCCCCCTTCTCCCCCCCCTGCCTGCCCGGAAGATAAAAAGCAAAAAAAAAGTACAAAGCCGGCCACCCTCCCCACGTCCCCCCATCCCAATCCAAACACCCATCCCACTCTCCCACTCATCTTGCCCACATCCCACACATCCCACACATCCCACACATCCCACACATCCCCACGCACACACACCCCACGCCCACGCCCACCCCACGAGGTCGCCGCAAAACAAGGCCAGGAAAAAGAAATTATACCCGCCCGCTCCCGCTCCCAGATCTCAGATCAGAAATCGCTCCTTTGGGCCGCCTGCTTGAGTGTTTATTCGCTTGCCCCGGACGCCACACGAGCTGAACGTCATGGCTCCATGCGCCACTTCCGATGAGTCGCAAGGCATAATGTCGTCAGCGTCGACGGTGGAGGAGAGAGTGATAACGAAGGCGGTGATGATGCCAATTCAGGCTTCTGTGTTGCATGGCCCGAGGGATATTAGACTTGTAAGACTTTCTTTCTTGTTCTGTTCTGTTATGTTTTGCCCCGTTTTCTTTTTTATTGGGGGGAAAGGGTGCCGTGAGGTGCGAGGGTATGTTTTTTTCTCTCTCTTGGTGGTTGTAATTGTTGTTGGTTGTTGGGGGTTCTAGTGTGTGCTTGGTTTTGTATATGTGTGTGTGTGTGTGTTGTGTGGGATGGAATATTTTATTTTATTTTGTCACATTCGTTTTTCGTCTGTCTATCTTGACTACCAAGCCTATCCTACTATTCCCCCTCTTCTTTACTCTGCACAGCACATACAGTTTATTCACATTTATTTATATTTATTTCTCACTCCATACCCATCACGCACCACCCATACTAACACACCCAGGAAACCCGCCACATCGCACCTCCCCAGGAGGACGAGCTCCAGATCGCCATCAAAGCCACTGGAATCTGCGGCTCCGACGTAAGCTACTACAAGAAATTCGCCAATGGCGACCTCTGCGCCTGCTCCCCCCTCTCCCTTGGCCATGAATCATCAGGTGTCGTCGTCGCCATGGGCGCTCACGTGCGGAATTTTGCCCTCGGTGACCGCGTCGCGCTCGAGGTTGGTATCCCGTGTGGTAACTGTGGAGTTTGCAGAGGAGGCAGGTATAACCTGTGCAAGAAGATGAGGTTTAGGAGCTCGGCGAAGAGCGTGCCGCATTTCCAGGGGACATTGCAAGAGAGGATTAATCACCCGGCGAAGTGGTGCTATAAGTGAGTTCCCTACTTTACTCTCACCACCAGAACCCTCACTAACACCCTCAGACTCCCTTCCACTGTTTCCTTTGCCGCCGCCGCCCTCCTCGAACCCCTCTCGGTCGCCATTCACGCCGTAACCCGCGCCGCCGTCACCTCTGGCACCTCAGCCCTCGTCCTCGGCGCTGGCACCGTAGGCCTCCTCACCGCCGCCATGGCCCGTCAGTCCGGCTGTCACACTGTGACAATCGCCGATCTCTCTGCCCCTCGCGTAGCCTACGCCCTCGAACACGGCTTTGCAACCCACGGCTACGTCGTCCCGCCCTCCTCGCTCTCTCCCTCTGCCACCTCCTCCGGCGCTTCGACGCCCGCCACCTCCTCCACTGCGCCGCTCAGCACGCCCATCTCGCGATATGCGGAGACGGCGCTGCAGCTTGCTGCTGCAAAGGCGCTGGCGGCTGATTTAATCGGCGTCACACAGAAGGCACCGGAGGATGACGACGTTGATGATGTCGGTGTAGACTACACCTTCGAGTGCACTGGCGTGGAAGCATCCATGCAGACTTCTCTATACGCAACGCGCCCTGGCGGAAAGGCCGTGATTGTCGGGATGGGAACACCAATCCAGACGCTCCCGCTCTCTGCGGCGCAGCTGCGGGAGGTTGACTTGGTTGGTGTCTTTAGGTACGCGAATACATACGAGCGGGCCATTCGTATCGTTGAGAGCGGCGCGCGGATGAGGGCCCAAGGGCTAGGCGGATTTCCGGATCTGGATGGCATGGTGACGCATAGGATTAAGGGGCTGGGAGAGGCACAGAGGGGAATGGAGTTGGCGTGTCGGACGACGGATGGGGAGGGAGGGTTGGTGGTTAAGGTTATGATTGAGACGTAAGTGAGCAAGAAGAGTGGAGAGAGACTTAATGGGGTATACTGGTGCCCTGGGGCTGTTTCGGGTCAGGCTTGACTTTGATGTTTCGGGTTTTGATCTTTTACTTGGGTGTTTGAGTTTTTGGGATCTTGGGATCAAACAATTCAAGGTCAAATCTCCGAAAGACTGTCGCAAGAGCGAGATATAGTTGGGCGTTTGCGAAGCTATAATATCAGCTGGGCTGCTTGAAGATGTGAACATGCCGATGCTTACTGAATGCCCAAACACTGCCTAGAGCCTCTCGAGAAAGGCACGAGGTATCTATGCAGAAGTCGGGTTTTGTCTTCATCCTGGAGCCATCGCTCCGGATCAAATACAAGAGGATCCTTCCAGATTGTGGGATCAAGGTGGATGAAGTGGGAAGTGGATGAGACCGGTGTCTGGCTGAAGTCAGCAGTGGCTCTTCTGTTATCGACCTGCTCAGACTCACTCCTCGTGGGATGCACCATTCTTTATATACCAAGTCTTCGCTTGTAGGTATTCGGGGCAGCCTCGTAACAACCAAAGCTGTAATACGGAATCCCTCGGTGACCACGGCAGACTCGCAAACGTTTAGTAAACCAGTATACTAGCGCCGAAATGAGATACACACCAGATATGGCAGCTGCTTGAGCTGCTTCCAGCTCACTGCTGAATCAGGATTCGGCATTACGTTGGACAACTCCTTCCTGAGCCGTTGAATACAATCTGGATTTTGCAGCAGATGAAAGGATACGACCGCCAAGTATTGGCTAACAACTTCGCCTCCTGCAGCGACCAAAATGTTACCTTCATCAGCGAGACGACCGAACGATCTCTCCTCAATAGGTGCGTCACTATTTCGTAGATGGTAGAAAACTGTGCGAGTCAAATCTTCTTTTGGACCCTCATCATTACTTTTGTTAAAATAATGGTGCGTATGCTTACGAATGACCTAGTGCCATGCCCAGGTTAGCAAATCTATATTAAAAGACATCACCGCTCTACACTCACATCCATAGTTTGTAGCCAAAGTTTCATACTTTGGTTGACTATGCCGACGATTGATCTGGGTACCGGGAGAAGGATGTTCAGAATCCATGGACAATAACGAGCAAGATTCGACAGCCCGAAACTGTCAACGATTGCAGTCCTCAGTTCAGCAGCAAACTCCTCGTGGTGCAAACAGTTCCAGCATTGAGATTCACCGAATGAGTAATGTGTAATCGTATCGAGAGCAAGAGCCATGTACAGAGCACCAAGCTCGACTATTTTTCCTTGATGCATGCACCTACGCAGGCCATTGCATAAAAGTTCAACCTTGCTATTAATCATAGGTTCCAAGGCCTCGACGGAAGGAGTTGAGAAGAGGGGACCCAGAATTTTGCGACGTTGCCGGTGGAGTTGATGAGGCCCTGTAGCAAATGTTGACGTCGGGGATCCACCCTGTCGAGTGAACCAATCATATCTAATGAAGGGCGTATTAGCTGCTGAGGAAGTAAAGAAATGCGATGCTTACTTATCGCGAGTGCGACCGCCACCTGCATAGATTTCATCGTAGTACTCAGGGTCATTGATGTGTATTTCATAAGGGTTGATACGGACGATAGGTCCTGAATGCACCTGGGTGAGAATCCAACTGCGAATACCATTGCCTTTGATAAGCAGGAGTAAGTTTACCATATATGTTGTGCATGCGCTGAATCTCCCAGGGAAATGTTCCCTTCACTACGTCGTAGTAAAATTCATAGATAAGAGAAGCAGCAGCCAGTTTAGGGCCAGGAAACCGCGAGAGTGGACTCCAATACAGGTTGTAAATAACCGACTTAATGATATGGCCACATATCAGAGCCACAATTGCAACTAGGGCCAACTCGCAAGCAGTAGTAGCCTCTACCAAGGCCGTGGTGGATAACATTATGGACGAGTGAAACAGACGTCTCTGAGGATTTTGCACGACGCTTTAATCAACAAAGAGAAACTGCGATTTGAAAAACACGGAGGAGTAAGCTGTTTTGGCCAACAAGAATAGTCTCTATAAAAGCTCGAGAATACAACAGCAAATATGCGGATGGGAGCAAGACGCTCTCACTAGGGGTGGTGCCATGATCCTTTCTTTTGCCCTCGACACGGTTCGGAATCGAAACCTTCCATATAACGCGTGGCGTGACGCAGATTGGAAAGATCAGCAATCGTACAGTCAAGCCTGGCTATTTCGAGCGCCACCATTTGGAACATGTTTCAATATACAGTACTGTGACCAATGTCTTATAACTGCCAATTGGAGGACTTTGGTATATACCGTTGATTCTGATTCAGAACCAACCATATAACGCTTGACGTGACGCAGATTGGAAAGATCAGCAATAGTACGGTCAAGCCTGGCTATTTCGAGCGCCACTATTTGGAACATGTTTCAATATACAGTACTGTGACTCAGAAGACTTGGGTATACATACATATAGTAAGGATCTGGTATTAAGGTGCATAAGCCCTGAATTCTATCCTGGGTCTATCTCAATGCTTAGTACAGAAGAGGCGTGTTCGCTCATAACTCGGTATGTTTCGTGTTTGCTAGATCATTTATGTCTGAATACAGCCCTTGGTAATTATCGGTTTATGGAAGCCATAAACTTGGACCATCTTCAAGTGGACTTCGCGCGGTTGAAAGTTGAGCATTACAACTATTGATCTTGCATGGGACAACATGTTTTCTCTTCACCTGGTTTCGTCGTTCTCAGTCCTACTACTGGTATGCCTAAATCCTATCGGTGCAGAGAAGGTGCAGAAAAGTTCGCTAACGATTAAACAGTCGGGTCTAGTGGCCGCACACTTGGCTCATAAGATTTTCTTTCACCCTCTCCGATCGTTTCCTGGCCCCTGGTACTGCAAGGCATCTCGGCTATGGTACTTTCTCCAAGTTGCTCGTGGCAATATCAATTACGAGGTCCGGCGTCTCCATGATGAGTATGGGGAAACTGTTTGTATCGCCCCCAATGAGCTGTCCTACACTACGCCAGACGCCTGGAGTCAAATATATGGTACGAATTACAGGTCATGCGATCACGTCTAACGTTATCTAATTGTGACCAGGGCGCAATGTCCAAAGAGATGGTGAATCCAAGCCATCAGCCGCTGGAACCGTCTTACCAAAGGATCCAATAATTTATGGCGCTGTCTTCGAGCACGCTGAGACGTTGGTATATATCGCCAAGTTTAATTATGAGGAAAATTACTGATAAGATCTCGGTTCCGAATAGGTCGACGCCAATGGTGGCGTCTATGCTCCCCAAAGACACACTCTGGCCGATGCTTTCACCAGAAAATCTCTGATGTCAAAAGAAGACACTTTAAGCTCTTATATCAACCATGCTATTGAAGAGCTCCATAAACAGATTAAGACCACTGACACTGTGGATATGGTGTCTCTTTTTAACAATGCTGTGCTGGATTTCACCTCCAAAATGGTGGTGGGTCAGGACCTCGGGGCTATGAATGCACACGGCACTATTCACTCCTCTCTGAAAGTCCTCAACCGGATAATTAGGTATATTTATATTCCAATTCAAATGCAGCGACTGCCACGAATAATACTATATCCTATAGAGATTATCACACGCTTCTTTTCTATGAGCGTGTTGCATATTGATGGTATCAGGCCTTTGGTTGAGAGGCGTGTAGAAAATGGTGGAATTGAAAATGATTTTGGTATAAACTTCCATGTATGATTCATATTCTACAGCTGACAAGATTTAGTATCTAGTATGATGAGGTTTGCAAAAGACGACAAAGACAGCCGTGCAAAGGTTATCAACAACGCAACCATCTTGATTGCTGCCGGCCCCTTAGAAATAACTTCTTGGCTGTGTGCATCTGTGTACTATACCTTGGCTGACCCCTCAACATGGTCCCGGGTTTGTTTTGAGATCAGAAGTTCTGCTCGAGAAGCATCGAACTTGAACCTGGACTTGGTTCACAATATGATCTACCTGAAAGCTTGTATGGACGAGTCTACGAGAATGTATCCATCAATGCCAGGAACTTTGACACGGATAGTCTATAACGGTGGAGCCCACATCTGCGGGAGACACGTGCCGGAAAAGACGGTTGTTGGAGTTAACCCGTGGGCGACGTACCGTAACGCGAATAATTTCAACCAGCCTGATGAGTTCAGACCCGAAAGGTGGCTCGATGAAAATAACGAGTATGCCACTGATCGCCGGAACTCCCTGCAACCGTTTGGCTATGGCCCAAGAAAATGCATCGCAAACGAGTGAGTAACACCTTGTGATGTGGCGCACTATGGGTTTTAATGGTACTCAACTCAGGCTTTCCACCATGTACTCGAAATTGTTCTTTGCGCGACTTCTTTGGGAATTTGACATGGAACTCCAACCTGCATCATGTGACTGGGATAATCAGAAAGGATATTTGACACCATACATACGGCCACTTTGGGTCAAAGTAACCGCGAAGGCGGACCGCAGTCAGATATGATGGCGGGAAAATCATCGGCTGAGGGGCTATCGGACAATCAGTAGATCCAGGTTAGGCCCAAGTTCGGTATCGCAATCTCAGGAAGGCTCTTCTCGTGGGGTACGGAGAAATAGTTTACGGATTTGAGACTATAAACTTTTTTTTTTAAACAGCCGCGAGGAACTTCACCCTGTATAGCTCCGTCAAACATTCTTTACATCTCTAGCGCCAGCGGTCGAATCTTCTTCAGGATGGTAGTAAGTATAGACAAGGAAAGGTGACGTCAGAGAGAAAGCTCGAAGTCCAGAATGAAGAAAATCTTAGTTCAGCAAAGAATCTATCTGTTGCCCATCCATGCGTACTCCATGAAAGGCGGAATGTTTTGAGCTCAAATGGAGTCGTATCTTTGTTTTTGATCAGCTATTCGGCCCATCGTTTATTAACCTTATTTCCGGCATTGTTGGGGACATAGTAACTGCAGCATCAACAATGCCAGCTACTTGACCTGTTTGCGGCCGTTGCTTCATATTCAATAGGCATTATACACCGCTCAAAGGGTTCAACTTCAGTTAACGGGCATCGTATGAACACTGTTCAAAAATATTATGCACCCTTCAATGGACGTTGGATATCGTTCAATGAGTATCATACATCGTTCAAAGGGTCTTACGCGGTGTTCTGTTGAATGCAGACATAGGTTCTGGAGGCATGATTGTATTTTAGGAGTATAAATAATCCCCAAATTGCCCTCTCTTCTCTCATCATTCCACATCATCTCACAGACTCGATATCCTCACTTAACTGGCTTAAGTGCACTCTACACTCTCGTCCAAGCCAATCAACACATCTCATCCAAGCAAATCAACACACGGCAAGTTCGACACTTGTCAGACTCAATCACCTTCATCATGGTCTCCATAAACCTTCTCCTGGCCTTCCTGCCTGTCTGGACTTGGCATCAGTGGTTCCTCGCTCTACACACCCCATACCGCTATGGCAGACTCATCGGCAACCTCATTGGTAAGTACCTCTATGGCCCCTATCCAGTCCTCCGCAATCCCAAATACAGCGGTGAAGATGTCACGGTTCTCATCCCCACCATAACCGATGACATGGAAGAGCTCCGGCCGCACTTCCTGAGCATACTCGCCACGCCCATCCACCAGCTCATTCTCGTCACGACAGATAACCGCAAAGCCAAACTCACAACTTCGCCGAGGACCTCGCTGACCCACCCATCCAAGTTCACAGCGTCCCCATTGCCAACAAGCGCACCCAACTGGCGGCCGTGATCCCCACCGTGCAGACCGCCATCAGCATCCTCGTCGATGACGACGTCACATGGACCCGCACAATCCTCCCATGGCTTCTCGCCCCCTTCGAGCACCCCCACAACGGCTCGGTCGGCGTCGGCATGGCCGCCATCCGAATCCGCTCCGGTCTGCTTTTCACACGATGCATTAACTTTCTTGGCGCGGTCTCGGATTTCGGCCATGGAGTGGTTGTCCCAATTACCAAAAAGCAACGTTGGCAAAGTCTTGTTGTCTGTTTCTCGAACCAATTATCCCCCCTGCCATCTCGGACAATAATGAGACATGAGGGATCTTTGATGGCAGTGAGCTGCACAATTCACCACAAGCACCTGACCCTGATAGAGGGTATACTATCTGTACTGGTTTGGTATTGCCAGAATAGTATTGCTTGTTGGGGGTTAAAGCGGAGTATAAAAACGGTCAACACCTTCCTTCTATCCAGACTTCATCCGTCTTTCATTTCCATCCAGCCCCCACAGAGTCTTCTCTACTAATAGCAGTCAAAATGCAACTCAAACCCCTGCTTCTAGCAGGATTTATGGCCACTGTGGCCATGGCTCGCAGCGCACCTACCAAAGAGCACCGAAACGTGCTCGACGAGGGTCTCCAGCAAGAGACCACTTCTCCTGTAGGGAAGCGCGCCGTCACTCTCAATACATATGTACATGTTGTTGCTGCTTCTGAACGCCAATCTGATGGCAATGTCCCTGTAATTCCATGCTCGAGCCCGTAATGCTCGGTGAGAATGCTAATGCCACCACAGGACGGCATGATCCAACAGCAGATCGCAGTTCTGAACCAAGCTTTCGCACCTATCGGCACCTCCTTTAGACTGGCTATTGTTGATAGGACCATCAATCCGGCATGGTCTAACGGCGACAATGAGCAAACTATGAAGGAAGCCCTTCGTAGGGGTGGTTCCGCGGACCTGAATATTTATTTAATGAACGACCTAGGTGGGGAAACTGGTGACACCACCTTTCCCTGGGACTATCGGGCAAACCCTGTCATGGACGGCTGCTCCATCCTTTACACAACAATGCCCGGAGGCTCATATCCTAGATATAACAAGGGAATCACATTGGTTCATGAGGTCGGCCACTGGTTGGGCCTATATAACACATTCGAGGGTGGATGCGACGATCTAGGCGATTATGTTGACGATACCCCTTATCAGGCCACTGGGTCTTTAGGATGCTTCGTGGGCCGTGACAGCTGCCCACAACCAGGCGTTGACCCTATTAACAATTATATGGACACTTCTGATGAGTAAGTTGTTAAGTTCCATGGTGTAAAAAAACGATCCGTGGTCGCGCTAACATGCGAGAATAGCGATTGCCGCACACAATTTACTCGTGGTCAGGCAAACCGCATGGCGGTAGCTACAAGGCAGTACCGCGGTATCTAAAGGTCTTCCAAGCTTTGGCGGAGAATTTCTATTGTCGGGGTGGGAGGGGTCCCACTGAGTTCCATGCACGACAAAAATGCTTGCTCTTGTACGGGCCATTGGTGAGGGACTATGCCCTCAGGTGCAGCCCATCTCAGTTGGAAGTGCTTCCATTTTCAGTATATTTGCGGGCTTTGGACGGTGTGATGTTTTATGTTTATTGAACAATGCAGCCCTTCCAGCTGTTAAAATACTCCATTGATACAGGTCCTCTGGTTTTGTTATGAGCTTGACATCGGTTGGGAGCATAGCAAGCCCAAGTTGGGAGTCTGGCCAAATGACACAATTAGATATGGCTTATTATGTGCTGAGTACACCCACGAATGTGATTGGCTAACTTCTCCCTGCACTCAGTTCGCCATTTGGCCCTTTCCTGATTGCTGGTTCGAGGGCAGTTCATTCTGAATCTGATTACATATTTCACTGCCGCTATAGCGCCATGTTATATTTACGTGGTCGTAGTTCTTTACTTATGCGTGGTGGCACCTTGCAGCAGAAAATTGATGGTGTGGTCAACAGCTGGTATCACCGGGTGGTAACCAGCAGATCGCTGCTCTTTCCAAAATTGTAGGCCATTTACCTCACTCGCGGGCATAGGTGGCAATAGGCCGGGGCTAGGTGTTCCGCTGAGCAGAGAACTGACTTGTCAGCTGGGCTGGGTTTGGCGCCAGGCCTGGCGCCAGTTTGGGGCACGGAGCTGGGCGCTCTCAGGGTCAGAGCGGGTGCCTAGCGTGGCCTACAAATAGGTAGCGTAGGCCCATTAGATAGCTCTTTAATTCAGTCAATTCCTACTGCCCGTTACTGCCTACGTATTATACTGTATTACCCCTATTCCGGCGTGGGTTACCGTACGCGCCCAAAAGTGAGAACTCGGCTCGGCTGTGGGATATCAGACGATTACCAGCCAAAAACCCGACTTTCCCCACGGGCGCACGGCCCAGTTTGCAACATCTGGAAGGCCGGGTGAGGAGGGTGGGCGCGAAAATCCCTTTACACCATTTTAGTTGTCCATGCAGTATGCTCAACTGAGCTGTTACAAACAGGTGGCGGAAGGGAGCTGATTCTGAATTAAGGCATAGCCTGACACAAATGCTACATCAAGCCAGCCCATCATGCTGGCATCAATACCAAGCACACAGCTGAAAGAGTGTCTGAGACACGCCTTGTAGAAAGGCTTAACAAGAAGCCCCTGATACGAAAACCGACATACACCACCTGGGGTGGGACTTGATGGTACTGTGATGAGACAAGACAGAAGGATGACGTGTCCTGCGGTCTCATCTCTCGTCGACATCATTCTAGACGTCGTCTAAGTCTTTACTTGGTAGAATGGGTACCATTCTTTAAACGGCAATGAGTGACATCAGCGAGACTTTTCAGTGGAGCATGTTCAAGCCAATGACAGTAGATGATCCCTTATTGTTCACCGTAGTAGATGATAATCTCTCCAAAGACCCTGAGGATCCTCGCCTAATATGGAGCCATGAAGAGGTTTCAGTAACAGAGAACGGGTGCTCAAGATGAACCGGACCTGCATTACGATCTCCATGGACCTCCAAATCTGCGAAAGTGGCAAGGAGAATGCCCAGTACTGAGAATTGTACGAGTGGTCTGTGTTGTTGAACATGCAAATAACTGGGATAATGCCAGCGTCTTATTTCCCGCTCTCTATTCTGCGAGACATCTGAGCGGGACTGGCAAACTCTGATAGTACACTTTATTCAATAAGGCTCCAGTCTTCCGGCCTGTGACGGTGGGTGAGTTTCTCCTATTGGTGATGTTTGGGCGCGGGTAAGACAAGATGCCAGGAGCGAGTGCAGATCTACAGGCGGGCGTCGCTGAAGCTGCAAGACGGAGTCAGTCCTCTCTTAAACTCAATTTCGGAATCGTTGGGAGAGGGTCGTGTGAGACAGTTGCGTTGTATCTTGGAAGGAATGATGCCTCTGTCGATTGAACTAGTATAGCTGGCCCTCTCTGACCGTGTTAAAACATCAGCGCCGTCCGGAAAGAACCCTTTTAAGTCCCTTGAAATTTTTTAACAGTTTCTCGAATTTCCAACAGCCGTATACTTATCTTCAATCATACTGCTTCACACAGCCATTCATTCGAAGGTTGATTCCATACGACACGATGAAGCTCTCTATCTTCACCCTTGCAGCCGTTGTCGTTGCTGTGATGGCTGCGCCACTCCAGGAAGTATCCCAGCAGATGGAGAAGAGACAAGTAATATCGGTATGTTTATTGCCGTCTGGTACCGTTCACGAATACCTGTTGATGCAGGTCGCTGATGTTATGGGGTTCGAATTAGCCTGTAAGTCGTTCCTCGAACTGAGAAGAGAAATTGAGTGATGCAGGTCGCTGATGTTATGGGGTTCGAATTAGCCTGTAAGTCATTCCTTCAACTAAGAAGAGACATTGAGTGATGCAGCTCGCTGATATTATGGGGTTTGAATTAGGAAGTAAGTCATTCCTCTAACTGAGAAGAGACATTGGTTGATGTAGGTCGCTGATGTTATGGGGTTCGAATTAGCCTGTAAGTCATTCCCCTAGCGGAGAAGACACATTGGGTGATGCAGGTCGCTGATGTTATAGGGTTTGAATTAGTTTGTAAGTCGTTCCCCTGACGGAGAAGACACATTGGGTGATGCAGGCTGCTAATGTTATAGGGTTTGAATTAGATTGTAAGTCGTCCGTCCAACCGAGAAGAGACATTGGGTGATGCAGGTCGCTGATGTTATCTGGTTGGAATTAGAAAGTAAGTCGTTCCTCCAACTGAGAAGAGATATTGGGTGATGCAGCTCTCTGACGTTATGTGGTTTGGAATTAGGAAGTAAGTCATTCCTCCAACTGAGAAGAGACATTGGGTGATGCAGGTCGCTGATGTTATGGGGTTCGAATTAGTCTGTATGTAAGTCCCAATTAAACAAATTTGTGACGCAATTCTCTCTAATTCTGCTGACATACACGTCAGAAGATATAGAAGACATAGAAATAGGCAGAGTCGTCAAAATTTACTGTGCGACAGGGAGCATAGGATGTGGACACTTTACGCCATTGGTTACTATTTTGTCACTCTAGGCTCGGTTTTTCCCACGGGTTTCCCGCGTCGCATGCGCAAATGCGGGAGTGTACTTAAATAACCGTTTGAAATGCCGTTGAACATCTCTCCGTGCTTTTGCAAATATGCTTTGTCGACGTGATCCACTAAATTTCGCATATTCTAGGGTGCGGTCGCTCATCCCGTAGTCTAATGCCGTGCATCAATGTTGCTGAACCAGCCCTTCGATCTTGCTTGCGACTACAGCCACGACAATAAGCTAGGACGAGTTGAATCGGGCCAAGCAGGAGATGGCGGAAGGCATGGCAGCTCTAACCTTGGGACAAAGCAGTCCTAGCCCATCCTACGCCGATGTTGCACGCACTCCTCCTACTAGCCAGCCAAGTACTGTGCAGACGCTCTCTTCTCTGTGCACCACGCCGTCCACGCTCACCAATACACTCTACTGTACGATCGACACCTCAAGGGTGGAGAAAGAAGCCGTGGATCAAATCTCGGCTGGCGCGATTCGAACAGTAGTGGAGAGCGGGATCCGGGCCGAGCAAGAGGGGTCGTCATGGCGCTGCCAAGGTGCTTCCATGATCACGGTTGGCCTATTACAAACAGCGAAGACGATATCCTATGCTGTCTAAACGGAGTAGAGCTGCCTCTAGCCCCACCGCCCTCAATCCTACCCACCCAGCCTTAACTCCCGAGACGTCACTGCACATGATAGTAGGCTAAGTAGATGCATTCGCACCGCAGATACTCGAACTGCACATTCTTCACACATGCATCAACGTACCAGTGTAGCTGCTTGGCATATCTGGCACCGGAATTGCCATACTCTCTCGCAAGCATTGAAGTATACGTGCCCGAGGGAGGACAAAGACCATAATGAGACCAAGATTGGCGAGTAAAAGTACTTGGCATGCCCGTGAGAAGTTCGAACGTCGTTAGTCTTGGAGATTTGGAGAAGGAACCAAATCTCCAAAAATCACGTGAGCCTCATAAATGTAGTATGCGCATGCGAAAACTTGGGAAGGGGCAGTCTGTCGTTTTTTGCAGCTCCATGGAAGTTCAACGCAATATTTTTGAATCGAGCGGCAAAAGCCATGGCTGTATCCGCGGGTCGTGCGTTCGAACTATCCAATGAGCAGAGGCCGACAAATCTCGACTGGGAAGGTATTACGTGCTTGCATAGCTATGATCTGGTGGCTTGGCAGTCGGCGACACGTTTAACCGCTCCGTGACGAGAGATATAACCACCTCTGACCCCTCCTCACGAGGTCCTATTTTTCTCCTCTCCTCTCTTTAGTCTAGACTGAGCGTTCATATTGCCCTGAGCTTGACGTACCTGCTGCTTAG